>APFE030208366.1:11701-115372 GCA_000404065.3 Pinus taeda
GCGTCACGACAATTCAACTCATTATTATCCACAAGCTAACAGCCTGGTTGAAGCTGTCAACAAAGTTCTAGTCATCATGATCCAACAAATCATTGGGATTCATTGGTCGAATTGGCACAACATGCTACTTTCAATGCTTTGGGTGTATCGAACCTCAGTAAAAACGTCAATAGGGTTCACTCCTTTCCAACTAGTTTATGGTTTGGAAGCTGTGTTACCTATTGAGTGCGAAATCCCGTCATTGCGAATGGCCGTCGAGTTACTTCCAACCACTTCCAAAGAGGAAAGAAGTTTTTTATACTTGGCTCAACTAGATGAGAATTGCCGCGATGCTGCATTAGCGATCGAATCTTATGCAAAATGTATTAAAGCTCAGTATGATCGAAATGTGACCCCTCGAAATTTTTTGGAAGGAGATCTAGTCTTATTGTACGATTAGGCAAATGATAAATTAGGCGCTAGAAAATTCATGCCTATGTGGCATGGTCCCTATGTTGTCAAGCGAAAGCTAGCAAAAGGGGCCTATGAATTGGTAGACTTTGACAGGGCCTCTTTAGCTAAACCCAGAAATGGTCTTTACCTGAAGAGGTATTATGCTTAAAATGAGTGTGGAGATTTTTTAGTTAGGTTAGTTTTTCTTGTAGCTGGTGTGTCTTCGATTAAAACGTGTGCTTAGCTTAGAGTGAGTTTTTCATCGTTATTCCCTCCTATCTTGGGTTTATGTTTGATGTCGCAGATGTCGACGCCTCTCCAAACATACATTGGTTTCGCTGATGGTGCTTGTCATAGTATACCGAATATTTCTTCCACAGCTTGGGTTATCTCTTCGCCCTTTGACGAGTTGGTATCTATGCATGGGGTGAGCCTCGGTCAAACAACAAACAACATTGCAGAGTATAGTGCAGTGATTGAGTTATTATCTGAATCTATTTTATTTGGGATTCAGAGTTTGATAGTGAGGTTAGATTCTCAACTTGTTGTATTACAGCTTAATAGAGTATACGCCATTAGAAATCCAGTTTTATTAAGATTATTTTTGAGAGTGCGTCTCTTGGAACGTGAATTTGACTATATTTAATATCAGCATATTCCAAGATCTTTAAATACATTAGCAGATGCAATTGCTTCTCAAATTTTAAGTAGACATGTGCGATAATCATACAAGTAAATTTAAAAAACATTCCATAACATGTTTAACAAGACAAGCTAGTAATAACGATATCATATATATAGGAGTGTGTCAAAAAATACATCGTCCTCGATCATAGGTTGAAAAACACCTTATGATCGGCAAAAATGGTAGGTACAAAAAGCAAAATGTCATATGTGACTACAATAACCGATCATCCCATCACTGGTGATGATCTTGATACGAAACCACTACACAGGCCACCCTACAAAGGAACCTCCTAAAAGGTCCAGGGACTCCAAACACATAGCGCTGAAGCCGACGAGGGATGTCGTCTATGCTGGTCTCGGGAATGTCCCCTGTCAGGCGCTCTAGATGACTCTCCAACTCGGCCAAAGTCTCTGCTGATTCATCTTGTGGGGCTGGAGCCGGTGCAACTGGTTGTTTTCTCTCGAAAGGCCAGAGAGCGGCTGGTTGCTCTAGGCCCACATCTACATTTTGAAATTATTACTATTAGTTTTAAGACGATATAAAAATAAAAAATTTAACATTAGGAAAGTGTTGAAAATGATTTTACCTGAGTTGTCCCACTACTCTCCTGGAGGAAGAGCCATGTCTGGGTCTCCACGAAAATCAACCCCAGCATAAGGGAAATCCTGAATAGAAAAAACCTGGTTCTCCAACCATTGGAAATACTCAAGTTTGAACCAAACGACCTCGGTCCCCTCGTCAGGATGACGGGCCATGACTGCGACCCATTGCATCAGTTTGGGCTCTCGGGGAAGCCCAGCTCCGACTGTAAGGTGCTGCGGGATAAGCATAGGAATCCTTGCCAGGCCCAAACTCACAACTAAAGCCCCATAACCAAAAGTCTTCAGTCGTCCGTTCTTGGCCCTAGTCAATTGGCCCTTCACATTGGCCAACACAGCATTGCACCAGTTGAAGATAGTGCCCTGAAAGCAATCAACTGCCATACGCATCTAGGATCCGGTGGCAACATGTAATGCGGCAGCTCCGCAAAGTCTAGTAACAGTGAATGCAATCACGATAAGCTCAGGACGGGATATGGTCTTTATGTCTATCCCTTTGTCTATAGTCTGGCGGTTGCAGTGTTCTAACCGGAGGCTATCGACAAACTGACCACCTGCCCTAGTCCCGAACAGAGTCAAGTCAACGCCTCTCTTAGGCAAACTAGTCAAGAAGTATATATCTACCGGCTCGATCTCGAGTTGGTGGCTGCCAATGAAGAAACACTGGTCCTGGACACTCCATCTATCAACCATCCACTGTAAGAAATCCACCTGAGCCCTCATGCTAGGAATGGCCCAGTATTTGTATAAGCTGCACGCCCTCAAAGCATCAAGTGAAGGCTGATGATTCCATGCGGCAGCATCCACGTCCTCGTGCTCTCATTCGCGCCAATCTAGCATGGTGTACTACCTATATCAAGTAAAAAGATAAGTTAAAAAGCTAGAAAAAGTTTTCATTGGTCCATTTTTGAGGATTTTTGGGTTAAAAACCCTCGCGGCGGGGCCTGCACCCTACATGTTAGACACAGTGCATGGGACCGCACTTTGTCTACATGGAAGGTGCGGACCTCGAGCTTTTTCCCAATGGAGAAAAAGTCGGGGTCCGCAGGTTCGCCGTGGTGAGCCTGCGTACCCCGAGTGCGTGTTTTTTCCTAAAAACCCTCCCAAAAAATGAAATAAAGGACTAAATTGAAAAATGAAACAGTTAAAAATGAAGAGGAGGATGATGTAGATTACCTGGAGAAGACGGCGTTCGATTCCGATGGTTGGATTCTCCGCAATCTTCACGGGAAGTTTTCAGAGCAAAAGCACTATTTTCTCACCCAAATCACAAATGGTAAAAATGAATGGTAAAAGTCCCTTTTTATAAGTTTTTTGAGTAAATAAATTGCAAATTTATTTATGTTTCACTTTAAAAAGGTATTCTTGCGACATTTTTATCTCTTTCAAGCAGGTATGAGTAATGTTTGTGTTTTTGTGCAAGATAACATGATTATTCAGGTGAAATCTATCATTTTCAGCTAGAGTTACCTTTAAGCTCTTTTCTGACTCCTAAAACATGAAAAGATTACCGAGTTTTTCTTTTAACCTCGTTAAAACGGAATTAAAAGGCGGTCTATTTACAGCTCTTTTCCGACCGTAAAAACATAAAAAGATTGCCGGATTTTTGTCGTTTCAAATTCGATATTGGTTATAAAACGACGTGTCCTTGGTCGCTTTTTTACTTTTTCGGATCAAAGACACTAATAACGAAAAGTACTCCTTGGTCGTAAAATATCAAGCAGTTCTCTCAAGTATTATTTTATACTTTTTCGGGCTTGGGAGACACAAATTTACGAAAAAGTCAACCCTGGAGTCTTAGGTTTTTTCAGACTCTCTAAAAATGAAAAACGCCGAGTTTCTCCTATACTGGACTCGTTAAATTTCGATAGTAAAGGACCTGTTGAATTACAAACAGGAACAAACCACTCCTTCTTAGGATCCGAATTTAAACTAAGTTGGACTCACCTGAAGGGTGATCTTATAATCAAGCATATGTTATCCTCCTCAAGCTTGTAAAAAATAAAGAGGTACTTGCCAGAAATGGTGGGGGAAAAGAGAGAAAAGTGAGTCTGTTTGTCATACTTTATACCCACTCTTGAACACGACACTTTCATTCACTTGGGTTGGGAAATCCTTTACCTAATAGTTGATCAAACCATATTGAAGGTCTTCAACCGGTTTTTGGGTATTAACTTTGGGTCAATTGTCACCAAATCATCTGTCGTGTCGTTATGTGTTCAAGATGTCAGTGAAAATAAACCATTCATCTGCAAAATGTCTATCATCCATCTTGACCATCCCTGAGTCAGTCTTTGCAACTAAATTTCTTCAGCTTGATCTATGATTTTGTGTTGTGGGCTTGCCTACGACGGATCGCTTTCTATCGACTTCAACTCATTATCTAGAAAGATGAATCTAGAAATCGTCAAGTACCTTGAGATCTGCATGCCTCAATGGCAGGGTTCTTGCCTTGATGACAGTTTACATCATTGACTTTTGTCAAGGGATCCCATGACATGTTCGACATCAACACATCTTATCACATCTCATGGATTGTACTGAGTACTTTGAGATCCATTGTCATTATTGGTGGTTTCTCTCACACTTGTTAACAATTTACATCACTGACTGGTAATCAAGCAGTTTCTAACATGTTCGACTTCGACACATTCAATCACATGGATAGAATCGTACTATTTCAGGACGTAGAAATGAAGACCCTGGATCTAGTTTTCACCATCTAGGCTACGAGGAATTTTGTATTCATTATACTATGGACTATCCATAAACAGATGGCTGCGTCCATACTGTGTCCACATGTGTCTGTACTTATGATGTGTTACGAGATCATTCCTATATCAGAGCAGTAGTTAGTCTTCTAGTCAGTTTTTATCTGAGTATGGGAATGCCTACCTCAGCGATGATATGATCTCATATATATATTTTGCATTGAATGTTTTTACAGGTTCCAATTGGGCTCTCTGCAAGATGATCCTCGAAGCGATAAAGTACTTCACTCTTCCTAAATGATAAATGAAATCCTCATCTACTACAGACTTCGCACTTTAGGGGGCAATCTATTACACAAAACTATCGTCACCTTGATTATTTGTAGTCGGTATGGGTCTATCACCACCTATACCAGCCTCCTAAGCAAGTCTCAGACCTCAGCTCTTCAAAAAAAGCTTTGGAAATGAGAGAAAGACATCAAAAAAGAAATGTAACTCTGGTTCCGCACTTTCTCTCACTTTTGCCTGCGGGCCCGCACCTTTTGTTCAGAGTATCTGCGTACTTATATGCTCTGTATGTAAAGGGGAGGGTGCGTACCCCTGTGAAAGTCAAAATGCGCAATTTTTATCTTAAAAAACTCATTTTGGGTTAATTCTAGAGGTTTCTAGAAGGATTTTTGACGTGGATTGTTCGCTCCAAGTGGTTCATGCATCCCAAAAGAGAAGGAGCTAATCCCTTGTTAGGAGGAGCTATCCCTTTGAAGGAGGATTCTATCCCTTTGAAGGAGGACCTAGTAACTGCCCTCCATTGCACTATAAATTGAGGCATTAAGTTAGTGGCTAGGGAGGTTAGAAGCTGAACATTTTTTAGGGTAAATGCTGGTGAAATCAAGACTTCCTAGTTGAGCTTAAGAGGAGAGATCACATACCTTTTTGGCTTCATTGGAGAGTGAGTGAAACTTGTTAAAGTAGAGGAGACTTCTTGTTGGACCCTGGGAGGAGCTTGTATAGCGTCAAGGCAAAGGTTGCAAATTTCTTCTTCTTTTGAATTAATACAATCAAACTCATTTTTCTCAATAAGTATCTCATGTTATTTTTTTCATGGATTCCTTGACTTTCATGTTAAATATGTTTTATAATACTGGTTATTCAGGTGCTATTTAATTGTTTTCCTTGTTTGTGTTTGCAGGTTTGCGACAAAGGAACTTAATTGGATCAAAGGAGCGAAGGCATCCCCGAACTTGCGTTGGACATGAGGTAGGCCTTAAACACACTTGTTTGCCATTATTTATAAAAGCACATTTAGAGAAATATAGTGTCTGGTTCGTTTGCTTGTCATTAGGTCTTCTTTAGATTCTAGGAAGGTCTATCTTGTCCACAAGATCGACTCATTCCGCGTGACACTAATTCTACCTACTTGTGTTAATCTTGACTATTCTAACCTATCCTGTAGGAGCATAATCAAAAGAGATTTAACATCATATATAGATTCCAAGTCCAAATGAATCAATTACTGAGTTCACCGATGAACAAGGTTGTATTTAAGCTTAATTCATTCTAATTATTAATACAAGAATACACATTCCTGTTCTTCAAATAAACTTGCAACTGATGTTTGATATAGCTTCGAATCAGAGACCGCTCATAAGTTAACCATGATAACGAATTATATTCAAATAAATAAGACTATTCATAAGCTGTTTGTTATCACTGTGAACAAAAAGAAAACATATATATCCTCATTCCAATCACAACACCGTGATTCCAAACATGAAAAAAAAGGAAAATGAATATGAAAAAAGGCTTCTTCTTGACCGAAACAGTCTTCTTTATTAGCATAGAAAAATTGACCCCTCTTCTGCAAAAAAAAGTCATTTTCCTATGTACAGAGGTGATTCTTATGGAGAAAGAGAATTGACCATCGGTTTCTCCAGACCTTCGACCTTCCCTATCCTTTCTATATTAAAATTAAAATATAAAAAATGTAATGGTTAATGAAATAGTGAACACGTTGAAGCCATTGCTACTGGATCATTCTATTTCCTGAAGAAAAATGAATTAATGTCAGTAGAAAGAGGAATGACTGCATGCCATCCCTTTGCATGCGTATTGACTGAATGTTATTCCTTTTTATTCCCTGAAGGAAAATGCAGATAGTGCACTCATTTTTTGACATCTGGCTTGATTTAAGGTGTATCCGGAGGTAATAATAACTTGATTTGATGTGTTCATATGTTTCTTCGATAGATTGTGAGGTAGAGTGTTGTGCAGTTGTTTTCGTCCATCGAGCCGTATCAAACTTACATAGATCCAGCAGACGAAAGCATTTTTCTAAGATCACAGAACACTGTACATATGAAACAAATATCTGAGCTCGTACCTCCTTTTCTTGGACAAGTATTTCAGGATGTAAGATCCTTTTGCAAGTCAACAGTTGAAATTGAAGGCTTTGTTACAAGAGTGGAAGGGTTGGAGGGACTATAAGCAACAAGAAATCGCCATAGTCTGTTGCACAGCTCCCCACTGTGTATGCCTTCCCTATTTCTTGTCATGAATTCCTCTGTTTCAGCTACGTCTCGTTTGCATCTTTTCCCTGTAGCCATTCCTGATGCTTATGCATCAACTCGTCGACCTCAATTTTCTTCTCTTGGTCCTCACCTGTAGAAATAATTAACACTAGCTATGATTATGAGAGATATGATAGAAAAGCCTAAAACAAACCTTACCTTCATAAAAACTTTCATAAAGAGACAGACTCTGCAACTAGGGGTTATATGAGTCCTTTTGGCTCTAAATCTTAAGAGGGCGCAATGATTTTTTTGGGACTAGTGATTAGAAATGGATTGCAACCATAATTAATAAACCATTGAGCCATTTAACTTTCAGGACATAATTCCATCTGACAACTACAGTTATCATTCAGAGAGACGAAAGATCGAATTGCTGAAGGGAACCATTCAAATTTTCCCCCAGAGCAGGTTTTAATAGGGTGGTGGTTGTGGCCACAACAAACTCTAAAAGTGTTGTTCCCTGGAGGGAACAATGAAAACTCAAAAAAAACTCAAAAAAGTGTTGTTACCTTGAGGGAATGACAGTTGTTCCCTGGAGGGAACATCAAAAACACTCCAAAAAGGTGTTGTTCCTTTTATGGGATAGCAAGTGTTCCCTAGAGGGAACAACAAAAACACTCGAAAGTGGTTGTGGCCACAACAAAATGTTGAACCGCTAGGCGAACCAATTATCTCTATTACCAAATAAACTTTGATCCGTTGAACGTCAGGATGTTAAGATAAACTCAAAATGCAAACTGTATAGACGGACATGCATGGGTTCCACTTCAACATTAATCGCTTTAGGTGGGATAAACACAAATAGCTTCTACTTACTGATATGGTTTTGACAAGCATTCACCAATGGTCGTATTATGGGATTTATTGACCCTCCTCTACCTATTTTATACTTCCAAAATCCTTCCGGGGCCATCACCGGTTTCTCAATACCTGTTTAGGTGTGTACTTTAGCTCTTTATCACGCCTCAAGCTTGATGAATATATGTAGATATGTTTATCCACACTTTATGTACGAATTTTTAGTGTTATACTTTAGTATGATTGAATGGGGCGTAGTCATGGATCATGCCATATTTTTACACTGCTTAAGAAAGGTTGGGCTTGCTATGTCAACCGATACTCTTAGTCCAGCAACAATCCCTACTCCAACCAGCTTCCTAAGCAACCTCTCCTCTCCTTCCAGATTGGCATAAGGACTTGACATTTCATTTTCTTTTAAATAAGTCCTTCTGGTTTTGGGCACAAGGAATAGAGCACAATTAAATTTGCCACAGGATATACGAGAGCGAGCTTAGCCCATGAAGGGAGGTTTACTTGTAGATGACATATATTTGAGATTTAGTGTGGTGGAAAGAACCAATGGAGAATGACTACAAATCTAATAGGAAAGTATAGGCTAGGTTTAGGTGGGATTTAAAAAACAAAATGTAGTGTTCCACCATGCCAGTCCAGTCGTGGTTACACATTTTTTTGTTTTATAAAGATGTGCCTACATGCTCCAGGTATCGAGATTATCAACAGATCCTACCTAGTTCCCAACAGATGCCAATGAGTGGCTTCTATTTGAATTTCACCGCTGATTTTCCAGTTCCCATGTGCTCGTTGAAGGTTTGTTCAACTTGAAAGGTAATAATGAATTTAGGATCTGCAGACTCATCAACAGGTTAATGAGGGAAGCAAAAATACTGAAGGTAACGAATGAGGGCAATTGAAAGAAAGTTGCAAAAGGTTAAAATGAAACTAGAAGACTGAAATCAAATGGCTAAAAAGGACTGAAGTTCAAAAACAAAAGGAAGATAGACTTTGCATAAAAAAAAACGAGAAAAAAAAACAAAAAATATAACTACGCTAACAACAAAAATAAACTAAATCCTAGCCTACTCAGGAGGTAACCACCATATGGTGGCTACTGGAAATATTTCTTAAGATGCTGGCCATTAACAGGGAGCTTTTCAGTTTCTCCTTGTAAAAATTTTGATCTGTAGGTTCCCTGAAGATTAGAGCTCATATAAGAAATGGGGACTTCATTGCTATTATCATTTTTTGGGGTGAGGATTGTGGCATATGAAACATCAGAAGCGAAAGTGTATAAGAGGAATTCCTTATCAAAATTGCGGCTAACCAACGCAGGAGCTTCTGTGATGGCCTCCTTAATTTGCTGAAACGATCTCTTAGCTTCATCGCTCCACCTATACATGATGTCTTTCTTCATCATCAGCTAAATGCGACACACTATTTCCGCCAAGCCTGAAACGAATTTCCTAAGAAAATTAATCTTCCCGAAAAAAGATTGCATTGCTATTTTATTTGCAGGAGGTTGTATTCTCATGATGGTCTCTATTCTTTCAATATCGATAATAATTCCTTCCTTGGAGAGGATATGACCCAATAGCTTCCCTTTTGTAACTGCAAAAATGCTCTTCTTGGGATTCAACGATATTCTGTACCTTCAACATCTTTCGAAAATCTATTTCAGGTGATAAATATGATCCTTTTGCGATAAGAATACACAGTAATGTCATCCATGTAAACCACTACTGATCTGTTAATCAATCCTCAGAAAGATATGTCCATAGCTCTCTGAAATGTGGCGCTTGCATTAATAAGTCCAAACGAAATTTTACGATATGCACAGGTGCCCCATTTAGTGTTGAAGGTTGTCTTAAGTTGATCTCCATTCGAAACCAACACTTGATTATATCCCAAAAATCCATCCAATAGGGACAACATTTCAGACCCAGAAATGCATAGAAGAATGTGTTTCATAGAAGGGACATGATAGTTATCCTTCTTCGATGCTCTGTTCAAGTTCCTAAAATCGATACATAATCTGATTTCTCCATTTTTTTTCTTACTGGCATGAGATTGCCTACCCAACGGGTGTGCCTGACGGGAAAAATGATTTTAGCGTCCAACATTTTGTTCAATTATTTCTTCACCAACGGTTCCAGGCTTGGATGCATCTTATGAAGCTTTTGTTGGTAGGGCTTAACATCCTTTTCCAAAGGAATTACATGCTGCATGATGTCGGTATCAAATTTTTTTAAGTTGCCATATGTCTATGGAAAGACGTCCTTGTACTCTTTAAACAGCTTAACAAACACAACCTTTTCTTGTGGAGAGCATCCTAAGCCAAAATTGACATTTTTTGGGTATTTTTCAGTTCCAAGGTTGACCGAATCATACTTCATGGATGAGCTATGCGTTTTGCAGTTAGTCAGCTTTTTAAAGTTATCGTGTAGGTCATAGAAGTGCTCCATCTTGACAACTGACTTGGGAATTATATTGGGTTGATATTTTTCCTCATCTTCACTCTCATTCATAAGCCTATCATGCTCTTTTTCATCAATGAGTGCATTTTTTAATGTCTTTTCACAATGCAAGAGCTCAAGGATTTGCTAGTCACCTTCGAATACCTACTAATTTGAGATGTTATTAGGTACAGATGGTCTAAAAATCAATTCAACATAATATTTATTCTTGTTTAATCTAAGGCCAGGCAAAAGTTTTGAAGCCATACCAGCCATCATATCAGCATCTTGGTTTTTCCCTTGAGGTATGTATGTGATATTAAAAGAATCAGAACTGTCAATTAAGCTCCATACCTCATGTTGGTATCTTACCAGGTGTGGCGAATTGCAATGTATCATTTTCCTTATCTGGTCGACAATTATCTGTGAGTCACCAAAAACTTTAATATTTTTCACCTTCATGTCAATGGCTTTCTTCAGGCCCTGCAACAAGCCTTCATACTCTTCCGTTTTTTTGGTGCACACGAACTCCAACTGGTTGGCCATCAAATGTTGGTTCTCTTGTGGGTCAATGAAAATGCTCCCAACACCTAGGCCCTCTATGCAGTTAGAGCCATCAAAGTATAGTGTCCAAAATATAGAATCTAATGTTACATCAATTGAACTAATTTCTATGGAATTAGTTCTAACATCTACTATAATACAGGATAGTTCATCAGTTGGACTACAGGGGAGAGCTTCCAATTGTGTGTTCATTGCAGTTTCTTCAACTGTCGCTGCATGGAATTCTACAAAATAGGTTTCCATGGAACAAATGTTGAAACTATAATTCCTAAGGATAGAGTTGGTAAACATTACAAGTTCGTTGGGGTCATTTAATTCTGTCACTACATACTTCATATACCTTTCTCGATCAACTCTCAGCATATCACCTTTTCCTTTCTGAGGCAACAAGATATGGGACCAATCAATTGAGAAATATCCATTCAAATTTGCTGACCAGTCCCTACTAAGAAGAATTCCATATGCCTCGGGTATGTTGACTACCACTATGTCAATGACTTGCATGTACTGTGGTTTGGTAGTCATCTAAATCAGTACATATTTTAATTCTCCAATCACTTTTACATTCGTTCTGTCCAATTTCATAATTCGAGTTCCAGTTTTCTCGGGCATTGAATGAAGTCTTTTAGCAAAAGTGTAAGGCATAACAGTGGATGAGGCACCATAATCTACTAGGCAATTGTGTATGTTCATGTTGAAGATTTCAAATGTGACAAGGAAATGTGGAGTCATGGATTTGATTTCCTTCCTATCATGGCTACACTGACATCTTGGGGCATTCGATTCATTTTCGATAGAGTGGCTTCCATGGCTGATGGTGCTTGGGATGTACTGGAGGTACTAACGGGTCTAGACACCAAATTTTTGCCTTGAATACTCGGATTGGTGAAATATTTGCAATTTCGTTCATTCATAGCTTTCAAAAGCAAATCTCTCTACTACGTTAACTTTAACAAATTGAAGTACGTGATACTAGCCCAAGATTTCTTAAGATCATCCACAATGTTTTAATCAATGTTATAAATAGGGTAGGGAAGAGTAAACATACCAGTATTGTCGCACTTAGGTGGGAATTTGCCATTTTGAATTGGCTTCATTGCATTTGGTGATGTATTATCCTTCTCTGGATAGCTCACGATTGGAGTACTCTTGGAATTACCACTAGGTTTATTCTTCTCAATAGGAACCTTGGGAGTAGATGTATTCGAAGGGTGAACATCTCTCTTTGTCTGGCTTACAGGCTTCACCACATCCGCAAGTGGACCTTTACTTCGTGTGTGGATTTAATTAGTGTGAATTTCTTCTATACTATCTTCTTCGTCATCATCATTGTTATCGAGAAAACTAGTGTCCATTCAGAGCTGCTAGTCCCACTAAGACAAGTAGCTATCTTAGAAACAAACAAACTAAATTTACTTGTGTTTCCCTTTATGAGAGATAGATGAGAGAGAAGAAGAGAGTACCAACCTCAGTCTTTCGCTTGGCTCCTTCCTTATTTCCTCCCCCACTTTGACAGAGCTTCACCACTCTTTCCACACTTGTCCCACTTCAAAGAACACTTGTAGAGTCAAAGCAACATAATACCATCAAAGCATAGAGATCTATAACGATAAAAAATATAGGATCAGATGTATATTAACCATACAAATACATACACCAATACAAGGTTCAGAAATATACAAGAATATGGAGGAAAACTCAAATAACTTTATTGATAGAAGTAGTAGAAGAGAGGATTACAACCCAATGGTCTAACCCAGTGCCATCCTCCTAGCATGAAAGCCCTCTTCACCTCATGAAAAGCTAGATTACCCAACACTACAATGTTTCATAGAGAAACCAACAACACTTCCTTACAAAAATACAAAATTACTGCCTTTTGGATCTCTAGGATGAGGGATCCATATATAGATATTTGCAGGTGGGTGAGTCAGCTTCTGGGATTTTGAATAGTGTCATTTCACTGATATTTCTTGGTTCCACTTAGAGATTTCATGATCTCTTACTCATCCCTGGGTGAGTTCAGAGAGGCAAGTGTCAAATGAGCAATTTCTAGAATATTCTCTGGGTTTCCACCTAGCAAACTACCTTTGCCATTTGTCTGCTCTCACTCATCACACCCTACAGAAGGGCCTTTTAGTATGCATCGCACTCTTTGCATGTGACAGGTGAGATGCATCGCACCCTCAGCATGGAGAAGTCTGTATGGTCTAGTTTTGACCAGTTCTGAGTAGTTTTTCAGGGAAAACTTCTGGGAAATGATGTAATCAGCTAACCTTTTTCCTTTAGGGTATGAAACAACACTTTTAGGGGTTTAGAAGCCCTTGGTTTATGGACATATGTGATTGGGGTTGCAGTGCCCAAATATGTTTAAAATTTTTTTTCCCATTTTCATAGAAATCCCACACTACATTGACTTGAGATACCTCGTCCCCGGGCTCTTCTACCTCGTAATCTTCCTCATCTTCCTGTTCTTGCTCCAGATCTACTATAGGTTCCTCTATGGTAAGAAGTGATCTGATAAGAGCCAGGTCTTCCATATTTAAAATCCCTTCATTAGGTGGAGCAGGCAACGTAGGTTGACCATGAGCACCTTCAGTCTTCTTAAGATAGAAAGGTTTGAAGGATTTCCTGTTATTATTATTTCCTCCATTCCCATTTGTACTCTCTCCAAAATTCCTCTTCATATTGATGACTATGTTCATCAATTTCTTAATGATTCGATGCAAACCATCCACATTTGTGGTGTCCTATTCTTTGATCTCAGACACTTTATTATCACTCCCATTATTCATCTTTAATGATTGAGAGGCTTTCTTTTCTTCGGTGGTATGATGACATGTTGTGAGACTGATCATTTCATTCTGAAATTTTACTGCCTCATCAATGGCACCTTGTAAGGTTTGTGCATTACTCCTTTTGACCCACATCGCAGTAGGGATAGGGAGAGTAGTGATGTAGAATTCCATGATAACCTCATCAATAGGTCTAGCATTAGCTAGGATTCTATTGAGCAAAGTGTTGAACTAGATGTTAAAATCCTTGACCTTTTCTTTGGTTTCCATTTTTAAACGTGATAATTCTAAAACTAGGGTTGCAAGTGTCTTATCATCGCCAAACTTGTCTAAGAAGGCCCGTTGAAAAGCATCCCACAAAGTGATCAATCCTATTCTCAAGCTAAAATATCATGTGGATGCTGCACCAATAAGAGTAAAAGGGAATAAGCGACATACCACATCCTCATCAAATACCCCCAACATGCACACTGCTAGGAAGAAAGAGTGGATATGGTTATCAGCTGTGTCTGCCTGCTCAGGGTCGAATTTGGGTAATACTCTTTCTGCATTCTTGGGTAAGGCATGTTGTTGCCCAGTTACTGCTACAAAACCCTGTGCAAGCCAGGGAGGGAGTGCTCATGGAGGAGGTGGGGGTTGATTCCCACCAAGAGGAGGTGGTGGAGGTTGATTGCCACGTAGAGGAGGAACGTTAGCCATATTATGGTTGGGGAGGTTCTAGTTGAAGGTTTCCCCCAGGTGTTCTTTGTTAGAATTTCCCAAATCGAGCCAGGGATTACTTTAGAGAGGGGATCCTCAGGAATTTCTTCCAAAGGAGTGTCGATACTTTGCAAGGACTCCAGTACAATATCTTCAAGAGAAGGGGCTACAAATGTCTCATCATTTATGGGACAAATCCTTGGCTTTCTTTTAGTTGTTAGAGGTAAGGAATGAAAGATGGGGAGATGAGGTAGGGAACAAGCATAAGCACAAGTAAGTACTCTGACTGATTGTTTCAGAGTGACAAGATACTCCCATAGTCTCTCTTCCTTGGGTGACCCAAACATGGGACTTAGAGGGACCTATACTTCTTTGAAATGAGGCTCTTCCAAATGGGCAGAAGGATTTTTTTGAAATTTATGATCCATACATCAATCTTTCCCAATCCATGCACAACATTTATAGATGAAATCCTAAAAGCTGTCGACAGCGGTTCAGGCCCTCCTTCTAGTGCCAATTTGTTGTCACATCGAATGTTCATTGTGTCAACAAAGGGAACCAACCCGATCGTAGACCCCAATTAGATCCACTTTCATTTGGAGTGGCTAGTTCCAACAGGTTTTAAAAGATCCCATAAACTGTTATAGGTGTTGAAATATTGCTTCTTGGAGGAAGACTTCAGTTAAATTAACAAAAGAAACAGCTAACCTATATGCACTAAGCTCTACCTATACTGATTCTAGCTACTTGTGTTAATCTTAACTATTCTAACCTATCCTACAGGAGCATAATCAAAAGAGATTAAAAATCATATATAGATTCCAAGTCCAAATGAATCAATTACTAAGTTCACCAATGAAAAAGGCTATATTTAATATTAATTGCAATCTAATTATTCATACAAGAATACACATTCCTATTTCTACAAATAAAACTTGCAATTGATGTTTAATATATCTTCGAATCGGAGACCGCTTGATGAGCCCCAGTATTGGGTAACTTATTGGGCTCATTTTGCCTAACTGTTCTTCGTCAATTCACCATTTTTCATAGTTTATGCATGTTTTTTGAGTATATTTATGTTAGTTGAACGAATGAGGACAATCACTTGACCAAGAAGGCTAACACGTGGTTATTGTAGATTTTTGGAAAAATTTTGGACCAAGGCCAAGCAATTATGAACCAGATGATAGCCAGGCATGAAGGAACAAGGGAAAGGATTCATAGGAAGGGTATCTCCTACATTAAATGGCCCCTTCCTCGAAATCTCCACCCTCAGCTCGGAGTTCAGCAGACCACCGAAAAGGATTCCCAAGGGAAGTCGAGCAGTCTTGTGTAAAGCGACTGATCACTGGCAGTTTGAGCAGCCAAGCCCCTTGAGTTAAGGAGGGTTGTTGGAGACCCTCGTAGTGCATAAATAAGAAGGTTTCCAGCCTTCGTAGGTTACTTTTTGAACAATTGTATTTTGCACTATAGTGCTGCTATTCTTTTCAGCTCATTTTGTAGCTGCTGCTGTACAACTTTCTTTGTGACATGGTTATTTTTGAGTAATGGAAAGAAGCTTTATTTTGCATCATTTCTGAGATTTTCTCAGGATCCTGTAGCTCTTGGGGTTGGGCCCAACCCAAGTGCCAAGGCTTCCTTCATGTACTATTATTTGTTTTTAATGTTTTTGCAAAATAATTTATGTTAAGTAGATTAAAATCTTTCTTGGTAATCTAGGTCATTGTTGATGATTAAAAGGCTTTTCATGTTCAGATTGAGTTGATAGGTTAATAACAGAGAAGATATTCAGAAAAAAGGCTATCAAGCACCTCTAATCTCACCTCTCCCTCAGTGGGACCATGAGCTAGGACCAAGGTGTCCTTACTGCCACCAAAAACACTATCTTTGTTTCACCATGCAATTATTATTGTTAGATTCTCATTTGCAGAAGTTGATACCAGTTGTGGTTACATGCTCAGGTTCATGATTACTTCGTTGCATAGTTATTTCACATGATTTCATTGCAAATAAACTTGTGTTCATTTTCTTTGTTGTTATCTAGGTCAGATTCGGTTAAAGTAACTAGGTCCTTGATTTTTCGAGCCTTTGTTTGTTCAGTTTGAGCAATAACTTGCGGAGCACCTATAATACCTCTCCATCTACCCATACTCCATCAATCCCACCTGCTCCATCCTCTAACTCAGATTCTTACCTTACGTTTGCCACATTCTCTCGCTTTGCCCTAATTTCCATATTTTTGTGCAACATTGCTCTACCCCTCCTTGAACAATCCAACCATCCTCACCACTCCTCAGCTCCATCCACCAAGTCCCGGACCTCCTCACACGCTCATCTCACCTCCATACCCACTTCTTCACCTTTCTTCCTCCATCAACCCTCCAAAATCCCCTTTCTGAATATCCTGTAGAAATTACAAAACATCCTGTAAAACCCCTGCAAACTTCCTGTAGAAGCTCACGAAAGCGATTTCTTGATAGCCAAACTCTATGAAACTCTCTGGAAGGGTGCTAGGGACCCCTTAGGACCTCTTCTCACCTTCCCAACCTCCTGCAAGCGCCTTGTCAGTTCCATTCCTCACCTCGCCTCTACATAGTCAAAAATAGTTAAAAGCACATGCATGATAATTCTGACAACTTATTCAAAAATATGAAAAATATTTATTTATTTATTTTTTTTTTAATTTTATTTATTTGTTTTTAATTTTATTTATTTATTTATTTATTTTATTTATTATTTATTTATTTATTTATTTTATTTTATTTTTTATTTATTTATTTTATTTTATTTTATTTTATTTATTTTTATTTATTTATTTTTTTTTCAGATTTTACTATAGAAGTAGCTTAGACACATGCATTTTACCTTCCTAGAAGTCAAGGGCATCTCTTTCAGTAGCTTTCGTCCTCTTTCTTGCATCAGTAGGGCTAGCTGGTAAAATTAGGGTTTGCTAGGGTTTGCATTTCCTTTGAGCTTTTCAGTTTCTTTTTGCAAGTAGATTAGTATTCTTTGAGTTAGCTTTCGTCCATTAGTTAAAAAGCTTCTTCTAAGAGCTCATAGAAGTTGGCTTAAGCTCCTAGAAGACTTGTGCCAGCTGACCAAGTGACAGCCGCGGCAAGAGCTAGTACTTGTGCATGCAGCACCGTCGCTTCCAAGTTTGTTACGAACTATTGGGTTGATAAAAGTAAAGAAGGGAGTCCCAGGAGTTGCAACATTATTGCTGCAATACTGGATCCCACCATCTTTTTAGCGCCGTTGTCGGGGAAGCGTCAGAGTATTTGTGATTGTTGTTTTTCTTCTATTTTCTACTACAACCTTCTCCTAAGTAGTTTATTTCATTTCCATTCTGCAATTTCATTTCCGCAAAAGTAGACTAAACATTTCCTGCTTTCCTAGACTAGCATTTCAATTCTACAAGCGTAGATTAGCATTTCAATTCTGCAAGTGTAGATTAGTATTTCAATTCCGCAATTTCAATTCTACAAGTGTAGCCTAGCATTTCATTCCTGCAATTTCATTTCAGCAAAATAGATTAGTCCTTTCCTGCTTTCATTTCAATTCCGCATTTTCATTTCAGTAAGATAGATTTTAGTTAGTTGCAATTCAATCTATTTCAGTTTTGCAGGTACAAGAAGAAAAAAGAAAAAGCAACCAAAAATCTTTCATTTCATGCCTCGTAGGAATAGAGACAATACTGGAAAATTCTTACCCAACACCCCCACCACACCATGAAGTCACCCTTCTCTCTTCTTTGGTCGCAGTGATCCTGAAGAACCTATAGGTGAACCTCCAGAGATATACGAAGATCTTATAACAGAAGAAGAGAAAGAGAACATCCCTCTTGAGACCATGGCTGAACACAGAAACGGTACAGGAGATGAGGAGAGAATAGAAGGTGCCTTTCCCATCCGAGAGACCAATGGGGACATGAAAATGAAGAACATAAATCCCTCAGCCTTACCTCACTTCCAGGGGTTGACCACTGAATACCCTGATACCTTCCTGTTTGAGTTTGTTGTCCTTTCGCAAACTTATGACTATGTCGAGCACAAGCAAAAGTTGAAACTGTTTCCTTCTACCCTCAAGGATGCAGCACTACGCTGGTTCATGGGGTTACCTGGACATAGTATCGCAACTTGGGCTCAAATGCAGCAGGCCTTTAACAACAAATACCGGGACTACTGTAGGTCAAAAGAAACAAAGGGAGAGATCTTTCGAATGACCATGGGAAGTGATGAGTCTTTAGAAGACTACGAGGAAAGGTTCCAACTTAGTTATAAACAGGTCAGGTGCACACTTGACCTTGAATCTCTGAAGCTGGTTCTGCTCCGAGGAGTCCCTGAAGACCTTCTAGATACCCTCCATTTGCTAGTTGGGGGAGACATCTACTAACTACCTTATGAGGACATAAAGACTGTGTTTAGAAATCATTCCAGGGCAGCCTAGAAAAGAGGTAGGGGGAATCGACTTTCAGCTAGTACCACCTTCTCCAAGCATGAGTTTGCTAATTAGATGGAAGACCTCAAAAGTGAGATGAGACAGACCATTTCCATGCAACTTGATACTTTCCGAATCCAACGAAAGAAAGAGGAAGTTGATAGGGCTTTGGCCATTTTCTGTCCCAGATGTACAAGGAAGCACCCTAAGAACGAGTGTCCATTGCACTCAGTAGAGGTATGTTTCATTTGTGAGGAAGACCACCCCACAAACCAATTCCCAACCTTACCCGGCTTTAAAGCCATGTACCAGGGGACTAAGGCAACCACTGAATCACTCTACTTCCTCAACCAAAGGAGGCTGCATGGGCCCAGACCTTACTAGCAAGGGATGCAAGGGACATCCCAAGCTTATTGTTGCCCCAACCAATCCGCTCATATACCTTCTTGGGGTCCCCCTGCTCATCCTTCCCGGTCTGCACCTCCTCCGTGGTCTTATCCATCTCAATACCATACTCAACCTACTGCCCATTCGTTTCCATCACATGTCCAGCCGCAACCTCAGTGGAATGCACCTCAGCGAGGGTGGAGGCCCCAATACAACTCTCTTCTGACCATTCTGCCTCCACCACCTTCTCAACCACAACCATTACCTCCTACTCCTCCAAGACAACCCCAAATACTTGCTCAACCGAACCCAAACCCCAACAACAGACAGGCCCAACAGGTATACATTGGGGAAACAACATGCCCTACCTAAGCTATGGAGATCCAGGAGATCAACCTACGATCTGGGAAGGTCCTTCTAGACCGCCAACTTCCTCCCCTGGAGGATGAGGAAGAAAAATAGGAAA
This sequence comes from Pinus taeda, assembly GCA_000404065.3. Taxonomy (NCBI): domain Eukaryota; kingdom Viridiplantae; phylum Streptophyta; class Pinopsida; order Pinales; family Pinaceae; genus Pinus; species Pinus taeda. Next base: position 31,304 of record APFE030208366.1, read on the forward strand.
GTGAACCCTAAGCCATTCCACCCTTTCCTGAGTGACTAACAGTAACCACGCAACCAAACCCAGAGGAGACTAAACTTCTAGGAGAACTTAAGCAGTTGTGTGTGAAAATACCACTTCTCCAGGCCATAAAAGATGTACCAATATACAAAAAATTGATCAAGGAGAAGTGTTTCAGGCACCCATGCAGGTGCAAGAGAGATGCCCCGACTATCAATGTCATAGGACAACTGTCCGATCTAATGTTGGGGCAAGTAATATGTCCAAAATATTTGGACCTTGGGAATCCTATAGTTTATGTCCACATCAATGGCACCATAATCCCGCACACCTTGATCGATCTAAGGGCTACCATTAATGTGATGACCAGGGGAAACTATGCTTAAACTCAACCTTCAGAGTTCCTTAAGGAAGACCTCGACAATACTGCAGTTAGCAGACCGCTCCACCGTGACTCCCGAAGGTATTGTGGAAGATGTTCTGGTCTCTATTGACTCTTGGGAGTACCCTACAGACTTCTTGGTCCTTCAGCCAAAGGCAAAACTCACTGGATACCCCCTCATTTTGGGAAGGCCTTGGTTAGCTACTGTGGATGGTTACATCAGTTGTCGAGTTGGAAGCATGACCATCAAGAATGGGCCTATGTCCAAACAAGTAGTCCTATACCCTCCTGCCCAACCTCTGCTAGAACATGACTTACCACTCTGGTTGGAAGAGGGAGATGAGGATGAGGTCTACTTTGCACCATTGTGCACAGTAGAAGCCGCCAGGGGAGGCCCTCATACCGAGGATGACTTGATTGAGAATTTGATTCAAAATCCACCTCTCAGTGCATTGTCATTAGAGGAGTTGGTGGAAGGTACCCAAGCCAGCACTTTAGTGGATCTCTGTGTGGCTGGTCCGACCTCTCCTAGAGTTAAGAATGTGGAATTTGGCCCCGAAAGAACCTTAAAGATCAGCTCCTCCTTATCTCCCTCCCAGGAGAAGGAGCTTTGTAGCTTATTGAACGATCATTTGGATGCTTTCGCTTGGAGCTATAAGGAGATAAAAGGAGTCCACCCTTTGGTCTGTACCCATCGCATTTACATTAAAGAGGATTGTATACCAGTCAGGTAGCCTCAGAGCAGAATGAATCCAGCCCTTAAATACATTGTCAAAGAGGAATTACAAAAGTTGTTGGATGCAGGATTCATCTACCCCATCTCTAACAGTGAGTGGGTCTCACCTCTGGTGCTTGTGCCCAAGAAAAATGGGAAGTGGAGAATCTGTGTAGATTACTGTGAACTTAACAAAGCCACCAAGAAGGACCATTTCCCTTTGCCTTTCATAGATCAAGTGTTGGATGGACTGGTAGGGAAGAAGTTATTCTCTTTCCTAGATGGGTTCAACGGGTATAATCAAATCCAAATCAGCCCAGAAGACCAGGATAAGACCAACTTCACTTGTCCATGGGGTACCTTTATCTACTGGGTCCTTCCCTTTGGGTAATGCAACATTCCTACCACTTTCTAGAGAGCAGTACTGAGCATATTTGCTGAACTAGTTCACGATTCGGTGGAAATCTATATGGATGACTTTACTCCTTATGGGTCCAACTTCCAAGAAGCATTGACTAACCTAGGAAAAGTTTTAACGAAGTGTATTGAGATGAACCTGTCCCCCAGTCCCGAAAAATGTGAATTCCTTATGACTTAAGGGACTGTGCTAGGTCATACAAATTCTCAGCAAGGATTACAGGTGGATCCTAACAAGATCGTTGTCATCCAAAAGGTTCTACCTCCTCAAAAGGTCATGGATGTTCAGAGTTTTCTAGGCTTAGCGGGATATTATAGAAGATTCATTAAAGATTTCAGTAAGCTAGCCTTGCCATTGTTTAGTCTCTTAGGGAAAGATGTTGAGTTTAAATGGACTGATGACTGCCAAGGGGCTCTGGATGAGTTGAAGGATAAGCTGGTGTCCACCCCAATCTTGAGAGGTCCAAACTGGGCCCTACCTTTCCACATCCACACCAATGCCTTGAACAAAGCCATAGGAGCAGCCTTAGGACAAGTTGACGAGAAACTACCATATGCCATATACTTTGTTAGCAAAAACTTGTCTAAGGTAGAGATGAACTATACTGTAACTGAGAAAGAGTTCCTGGCTGTAGTCCATTCCCTAAACAATTTCAGACACTACATCACTGCTTATCAAACATTCGTACACACTGATCATGCTATGATTAGATATTTAATGAATAAGCCTGATGTAAATGATCATATCATTAGATGGTTACTTTTGTTGTAGCAATTTGATCTGACCATTGTCGACAAGCCAGGTAAGGAAAATGTTGTTGCTAACTTCCTGTCTATATTGGATTTGCCTACAGGTGAAGAAGGGATAGTGGATGACCAGATGCCAGATGAACACTTGTTTCCTATCTCAGTACTCTCTCCATGGTTTTTTGATATAGAAGATTACTTGTTCTTAGCAGTTCCCTCCGTATCTCTCCTCAAAGGAGAAGAGCAAAATTGTGAGGAAGAGTGCCCCATTCACTTGGATTGGGGGCAACCTGTTTAAACTTGGTCCAGATCAGATCTTGAGGTGTTGTGTTAGGGAGGAGGAAGTCTTTGAAATCCTCCTAACCTATCACGATGGGCCCTGTGGAGGCCACTTTGCAGCAAAAAGGACTGCCTTCAAAATTCTACAGGTAGGCTACTATTGGCCTACTCTTCATCAAGATGTCAGAAGATACATCAGCCGGTGTGACCGATGTCAGAGGATGGGGAAACTGACTCCAAGGAATGAAATGCCCCTCCAACCTCAAGTGACCTTCGAGCCATTTGAGAAGTGGGGCATGGATTTTGTGGGTCCTACCAACCCTCCTTCAAAGCAAAGGTCTTACAACATTGTGTGCACCGATTACCTGACAAAGTGGGTAGAAACAAAGGCAATCGAGGCAGCGACAGAAGAAAAAGTGGCTGAGTTTTTAAAGGAAAATATCTTCTACAAGTTTGGTACCCAAGAGAGTTAGTGACCAATCAAGGAAGCCAGTTCACCTCTAAATTGATTGAATACTTGCTCGCTCATCAGAAGATCAAGCACAAAACTTCCGGCCCATATCATTCACAAGCAGATGGGCAGGTGGAAGTCACTAATAGAGCATTGGAAGAGATTTTGACTAAGGTGGTGAGCAGCAGTAGAAATGATTGGGCAGATCGCCTGGTTGAGGCCACCTGGGCCTACAACACCACTTGGAAAACTACAACAGGTTTCACACCTTACGAGCTGGTCTACGGGAAGAAAGCTTTGCTGTCCATAGAGTTCGAGTACAACACATTGAGGGTGGCTGCTCAGCTGGACTTAGATCTCAGCCATGCTCAACGTGAAAGATTACTGCGGCTGAATGGATTAGATGAACATAGAATGCAGGCCCTTCTCCACTCAGAAGTAGTTCAACTCCAGAGGAAGATATGGTATGACCGACACCTTAATGAAAAGCAATTCCAGCCAGGAGATTGGGTGCTGCTGTATGACTCAAGATACAAGGATTTCAAAAGGAAGCTGAGGAAAAGAGGGTTAGGACCATATACAGTGGAGAAATGCAATGACAATGGTTCATTCCTTATCAGGACCATTGATGAAGAAGCCATCCCCATGTTTATCAATGGGCATTGATTGAAAATCTACAGGAAACCCCTTTTGAGGCAGGGGTTCATTGAAACTTTGGACAAATCAGTGCTGGTAGTGGATCAAGTCTCTGCCTCTATTCCACCCACGCCTTGATCATCAAAAAAAAAGAAAAGAGAAAAAACAAGAATAAAAAGATCCTTGGGTGAAAACCTCTCTAAGGCACCCAGGGCAGACAGTGAGGGTGAAAACCTCATGGAGGCGCCCCAGATGTCTCTCGAAAAAATAAGAAAATGGAATAAAAAGATCTTTGGGTGAAAACCTCTTGGAGGTGCCCAGGGTAGATAGTGGGGGTGAAAACCTCATGGAGGCACCCCAGCTGTCTCTCTCTCTCTCAAAAAAAAAAAAAAAAAAAAAGAGAGAGAAAAAAGAAAAAAAGGCATAATCTTTGTGAAATAATTGCAGGTTGTAGGGAATACATTGCAGGTAGGGAGGGTCACGCAAAATGAGGACAGGGGTCCATACCAGGCTACAAGACATCCCTACAGAAACTCCCTCCATGGCCACTCACCTTTCCTAGGATTTGATCACATTCTAGTCGAGATTCCACCTACAGGAAGTTCTAGGCTTTCTACAGGAAGTTTTGGGCTTTCTAGGAAGTTCTAGGCTTTCTATAGGAATTTCTGTATTTCTACATGAAACATCGTGTAGAACCTTTAGGTGAGCCAAATTCGATTTTGGAAGGGAATCTGAAGCTTGGAATCTATTGGTTAGGCCTACAGCCACCCCTCTATTCCACCCATTACCATATGGCACCCTGTTCCATCTCTTTACACCTCTGTCACCCACCTGGTTATGTGTTCCCACACAGTCATACAGGAAACCATATTTGCCTCAGATTGACAGCAAGAATATTTTTTAAGTGACAAGTCAAGCAACAAAATCTTGCACACTCTACCTGTCCAAGCTCCATCTAGACTCTTCATCAACGCATTCGGTCCTCATCCGCAATATGGCCCTGCTCGTTTAAGCTTCCATCCCAGGAGGAGAAGTAGCTACAAGACATCCTACAGGAATCTTGTAGCAGCTGATCCTTTTGGAGCACATACTCTGGAGGCAGGGACAGTTGAAATGAACACAGGGGACACGAAGAAGGCTCCTTTTGGACGTGAAAACATCCTTGGAGGCCAAAACCCAATAGAACCTGTGCATGCAGCGTTTACAATTGAAGGACCGGGTTCCAAAACCCATGCATACCACATCAGAAAATGAAAGAATGGGTTCCAGCACCCATGCACGAGGCAGCAACAAGCGAAGTAGTGGCTCCAAGACTTGAAGTCTGCATAACGCGTCCACGGCCACGCAGGTAAGTGTCTAAACTCATTCGTCAATTGCATAAAATATATTTAAAAAACTGCATGTCTGTGAAAATGGTTCAGATTGAACGAGGATCGGGGGGCCAGTCAAACTGGCCACCCTCAGCCAGTTACATGGCTTCGTGGGATTGGAACAAGCTCAGTTATGCTCAAAATCGCCAACGAGCCGTGCAATCGACACGTGTGGAGTGTCCAGATGGGGAAAAACGTTGGGACTGGCAGTGGTGGCTACAGTAAATGGCAGAGGGGAGGTAATGGCGGCCAGGAACATGCAGAGAAATGATGGCCGTGACGTTGGATAATGGTTCGGTCCAGCCACCTCACCCCCACGCCATGAATTGCAGCGTAGTTCAAAAATGATTGGCTGAAGACTCACACTGCCCGTTGTTCATTTGCACTTGCAATGTCCTTGGCCAGAGTACGCGTCCTCTGCTCCCACAACCTGTTAACCCGTCATCCTCCACTGATATTTTCAGCCTGTTTCAAATTTCTCCCGCGTACCGAGCTTGTTTAGAGGCACAGTGACATCCTACAGAAGCCAGCAAGAGTTCTACAGGAAGAAGTTCTACAGGAAGTACGAGATAGCCTTCCAGAGTAGAGAAGTCTGGACTTTTCTTCGTCAAATTTGGAGTTTCGAGAGAGGTAGGCTCGAAAACACTCTTCCATGCATGGTATGTTTCAAAAAAGTGGTGAATTGAACTGTCTTGAATTGGAGGGTTAGAGACAAGTATGCCTGTGAGTTGAAATTAACAGTTTTCCTGTGTGTTGCATGGAATTCCTTAGTCAGTTCTGCGTCAAATTTCTCCTTCACGATTCTTGTTAAAAAACTTTTCCTGTAGAAAAGATAAAGCACTATGAGGGCTCACCTGTGTATGAAGAATTTGAGTTTACATGGTTGTATGTATGCTGGGGATGAAAATTGAGCTATGTGCCCTGTCTGTGGAAACCTAATTCTTCCTATTATACACGGGCAACCGAGTTTTGGGCAGCAAAAGCATTAGAACCAAGGAATTGGTGCAAATTAAAATTTAAACACTCGAGATATCCTTTCTTGAAGTTCAAAGGAGGAAACCATAAAACAACAGTCCCTCTCTCCTCAAAGCATAAAATAGAGCACTCACACCATCCCAGGGGGGTTTATCAGGAAGGAACCCTCGAATTCTTGTAAATTGCATGAACATCCTAAGGTGGTGAACCTATTCACCCGTGCCAATTAGATGACCTTTTGTGACAAAATTAAGGGTCATGACGATGAGATAATAGAGGAATTCTTAATGTCCCTGCAACCTAAATCAAAGACACAGGCCACAGTGAACTTCAGAGGGTTGACCCTAAAGCTTACCCCTAAACTCATTAGTTGAGTTACTAATCCCCCATTAGGGATACCCTAGAGCAAAGAGGAGAGGGAATTGGGCCAAAAATCCAAGAAAGAATTCTTCCTACCCGTGGAACATTTTGAAAAAGACAAGAACGGGGTTTGGAGAGCCATCTTACATCCTCTTTGGAGTGAATTCAGTCTCCAAATCATGAAATAAATTACCTGTGAGGGGTGGTTCAGTATTGTTTACGGCTATCATTTCCGGTTGCTGAGTGAGTTAAGACATGGGTTGGATTTACCTCCAGAAAAGAAGTTGAGCATCCCCTATTTTCTTCTGCAATCATTAAGTGAATGTGGCACAAAATTGAAGGAAGGGCCACCGGATCAGTTAGCCCATCATGGGCTCATCAAACGTTTAGTAGAAGACGCTCGCCACACCTACATTTTCCCCCTCTGTTGGGAAATTTTCTGCAACATGTCCAGAGATGACGATATTTGAATTCTGGCCAAGGAGCTCACCTCATCTAGCAATGAAGAAAGGGAACACACTGAGGTAGGAGAGAATGCCAGTGGTAAAGAAACACAGGACAAACAACCACAGAAAAAATAGAAAGAGAAACGAGGAAAAGGCCAAATTCCTGAGCCTAAAACTGTGGAAGGAACGATGACACAAAAACCCAGGGAAAAATGATTGTAGAGTAGAGCAGAGAGGACTGAAAAAGTCCAAACAAAGGAGGGCACAACCAAGGTAACCACACAAAAATTAAAAGGAAATACACATCCAGCCAAGCAGACCAAAACAGTTGAAACAGTTTCTATAGGAAGCATAAAAACAGTCGACATAGGACTTTCTACAGGAAGCATGGAAACCGAGTAACAAAAGGAGAAATCACCTGAGATTTTGGTCAGGGAGGCAGCAGCCATGCTGGCTACCTCAAGCACATCTCCAAAACAAGAAGGGAAGCGAAAAAGGGAGCCTTCCATGTATTTTAAGGCAAGAAGGAGCACGCGGATAAAAGCTGGCAGACCCCAACCATAGCCAAAGGAGACAATTACGATTGAGGACACCACAAATAAATAGAAGGAAATGTCTCCTTCAAAGGCATCCATCACCTATGAACGGGGAAGCCCGAAAATGTCCAGCTGGAGAGAAAGGATTAAAATGATGGACACAAAGACCTCTCTACAGGATGCTGAGACAGTTCTACAGGAAACACTGGCTAGACTAAAGGAGACTGAGGAATTAGAAGAAAAGGTAGCTAAATCATCACATGAGGAAGAAAAGACTGAGAAAATTGTGGAGCCAAGCCCCCAACCTAGCTTGGGCTCCTACTATAACCTGTTATAGGCCGGAAAGATAATTCCCCAAAAATTCGCAGTGCCACTTTTCTTTGCACTAGAAGAAGAGAGAGTGAGGACCCACACTTGGATGAAAATCACCAAGTCCAAGGGTGTGGCGGACATAGTTCCCTTGGAAGAACAACTCAAAGAGGCAATAAAGGAACTGGCTATGGTAAGGCATGTGGAAAGCAGCTAGCAGGCCAAGCTACAGGAAGAAAACGAGTTGCTTAAACAACAACTACAGTTACAGGGACACTACAAGGAAGACATGCCCCACACCTTGGGAGAACAACGACAACAGGAGGAGCCCACAACAGACAAAGAAACCCCTAATGAATAGTAGAGAAGAGAGGGGTTGCAGGCTAAAATTGAGGCACTAATTAGACAGCTACAAGAGAAGGAATTGCAAGCAACACAGGAGATACAGTCTCTAAGGCAACAGGTACAAGAGAAGGAGGCCCAACTGGCCTGCATGGCCAGCTGGGCAGTGGAGGCAATGTAGTGTAGGAAACCTACCAAATCATATGCCTTATACCTTAAGGATCAGTGGTTGCAGTTCCAAATTAACACCTTGGCCCAAAGGGGCATCACTCCATTTCAAAACTACCATCAATTCATGGCTTTATGTGACAGTAGCTCATCAGAGGACAAGGCCAAATTATCAGTGTTCTACCTACACAACTTGGCCCTTCCCAACATGAATTTGTGGGATCCCAACGTGGCGGTAGGAGATGTGAAACTTATGGCCATGGCCTCTTGGCTAAATCATGAAGAAAAGAGAGCAGCATAGGTCTGAAATGTTATGGACAAGCAACTCAAGGAGCCACTAATGATTAGAGCAGAGTCGGAGGATCCCTCAGCATTAATATATGCCCACCATCACTTAGCCAATGACTCCCAGGCCCTACCAGACTACATTGAACGACAAGCTCAAGTCATAGCCCATTTTGAGAACATGGAGAGACTGTTGGGGGATAACTATGTTCATGCTTGCACCCGGAGGTGGAAAACACTGTCCCACACCCTAAAAACTAGAGAATACCACTCCCCAACAAGGATGTGGGAGGACTTGGCTAGAGTACCCCTCTACAAACAGTCCATGCAGAATCTTCAGGCCAATTGGATCGGCCTCAAGTTCAGTCCTCCTTTGCTTTTGGGGCTGCTGGAAGGACTCAAAGAAGAGGAGGAACACAGGCAGTGGGAAGAAGTGGAAGGAAAAGCAGGATTTCATGATTGTGAAGAAGATATCACCTTAGAGGCTTGGGATGTGAGAGAGGCGGTCAAGGACATTAAGGATGACGAGATGGATTAGTTGCTTAGAGGATGAGCAACCCATTTAGCAGGGGGGTGATGATGAGCCCCAGAATTGGGTAACTTATTGGGCTCATTTTGCCTAACTGTTCTTCATCAATTCACCATTTTTCATAGTTTATAAATGTTTTTTGAGTATATTTATGTTAGTTGAATGAATGGGGATAGTCACTTGACCAAGAAGGCTAACACATTGTTAATGCAGAATTTTGGAAAAATTTTGGACCAAGGCCAAGCAATTATGAGCCAGATGACAGCTAAGCATGAAGGAACAAGGGTGAGGATTCGTAGGAAGGGTGTCTCTTGCATTAAAAGGCCCTTCCTTGAAATCCCCACCCTTAGCCTGGAGTTTAGCAAGCCACCGAAAAGGATTCCCAAGGGCAACCGAGCAATCTTATGTAAAGTGGTTGATCACTGGCAGTTTGAGCAGTCGAGCCCCTTGAGTTAAGGAGGGTTGTTGGAGATCCTTGTAGTGCATAAATAGGAAGGCTTCCAGCCTTCATAGGTTACTTTTTGAACTATTGTATTTTGCACTATAGTGTTGTTATTTTCTCAGCTCATTTTGTAGCTACTGTTGTACACCTTTCTTTGTAACATGGTTATTTTTTGAGTAATGGAAAGCAGATTTATTTGGCATCAGTTTTGAGTTTTTGTTAGGAGCCTGTAGCTCTTGGGGTTGGGCCCAACCCAAGTGCCAAGGCTTCCTTTGTGTACTATTATTTTCTTTTTATGTCTTTGCAAAATAATTTATGTTAAGTAGATTAAGATCTTGCTGGTTACCTAGGTCATTTTTGATGATTAAAAAGGATTTTCATGTTCAGATTGATTTGATAGGTTAATAACAGAGAAGATATTCAGAAAATGCTATCAAGCACCTCGTATCTCACCTCTCCCTCTGTGGGACCATGAGTTGGGACCAAGGTGACCTTGCTGCCACCAAAAACATTGTCTTTGCTCCATCATGCAATTATTAGTGTTAGATTCTTATTTGCAGAAGTTGATACCAGTTGTGGTTACATGCTTAGGTTCATGATTTCTTAGTTGCATAGTTAATTCACATGATTTCGTTGCAAATAAACTTATGTTCATTTTCTTTGCTGTTATCTACATCAGATTAGGTTAAAGTAACTAGGTCCTTGATTTTCCGAGTCTTTGTTTGTTCAGTTTGAAAAATAAGTTGCAGAGTACCTGTAATACTTCTCTATCTGCCCGTATTCCATCAATCCCACCTGCTCCATCCTCTAACCTGGATTCTTGCCTTACATTTGCTACATTCGCTCGCTTTTCCCTAATTCCCATATTTTTGTGCAACATTACTCTACTTCTCCTTGAACAAATCCAACCATCCTCACCACTCCTCAGCTCAATCCACCAAGTCCTGGACTTCCTCACACCCTTATCTCACCTCCATACCCACTTATTCACCTTTCTTCCTCCATAAATCCTCAAAAATCCCTTTTCTGAACATCTTGTAGAAATTACAGAACATCCTGTATAAATTCCAAAACATCCTGTAGAACCCCTGCAGACTTCCTGTAGAAGCTCACGAAAGCCGTTTCTTGATAGCCAAACTCGGTGAAACTCTCTAGAAGGGTTCTAGGGACCCCTTAGGCCCTCTACAAACCTTCCCAACCTTTTGCAAGCATTTCCTCTCACCAATCCACCTCTGCATAGGCAAAAACAGTTAAAGCACATGCATGATAATTCTGACAACTTATTCAAAAGTACAAAAAGATGTTTTCTTCAGATTTTACTATAGAAGTAGCTTAGACACATGCATTTTACCTTCCTGTAAGTCAATGGCATCTCTTCCAGTAAATTTCATCCTCTTTCTCGCATCGGTAGGGCTAGCTGGTAAAATTAGGGTTTGCTAGGGTTTGCATTTCCTTTCAGCTTTTCAATTTCTTTCTGGAAGTAAAGTAGCCTTCTTTGAGTTAGATTTCATCCATTAGTTAAAAAAGCTTCTTCTAAGAGCTCATAAAAGTTGGCTTAAGCTCCTAGTGGACTTGTGCCAGCTGACCAAGTGACAGCTGCGGTAAGAGCTAGTACTTGTGCATATAGCACCGTTGCTTCCAAGTTGGTTACGCATTATCGGGTTGATAAAAGTAAAGAAAGGAGTCCAAGGAGTTGCAACATTATTGCTACAATATTGGAGCCCACCAACAGGACCGATGTGACTGGAACACATCTCAGTCACTCTGGTTGGCGAGAGGATTAGTGCTAATCTTTGCATATCGACGTGGAGGAGACAAAGGCCATTAGTGCGGTCTTGTAAACTGGGAAAAATAGAAGTTTCAGAAGAAATGGTGCAAAAGGGAATTTATCTGCTCATGAAAAGGGACACAATGGGACTTTATTCATGAAGGCAAAGCATGAAGGGTTCACTATAAAGGTCCTCTAGGATCAAGGAATGAAGAGTATAGGGACAGTGAAAAAATGTTGTGTAACAGATGCCCCCTAAAGCATGAAGGCCGAGCTGGAGTGAGGGATGAAATGCTTTATAAATTAGTGCGGGGAACTAGTCTGTTGTCGGAAAACATGCAAGAAACTACAAATACATATACATAAACTGATATCTCTATCAAATGATACATGAATTATGGCATGGACACAACCATCTAGAGAATGATCATGTAAATGGATCCAGGTATGGGTGCAGCCATTCGTCAAGGAGGATCATAACGAAACCAAGGTATGGTCATAGCCATCCAATAATGAGAAGGATCACATACAATAACTCATGGTCTAGTCACAGCTAGCCATCTAAAAGGGACATGCATATAATCATAACCATGTCACATTACTTCGCAACCTGGACTTTTGTGATCTAAGTCCAGGGTCTTACACTCCAACAAGATTCGATCAAAGTACAAATTATAGCATGTGAATAGATGTTTTGACATCAAACATGCTAGAAAGTCGCTTGATTACCAGTCAATGATGTAAACTATTAACAAGTGCGAGAGAAACGACCAATAATAACAATGGTCCTCAAGGTACTATCACCACAACCCATAGAATGTGAATAGATGAACTGAAGTTGAACACCCATGAAATCACTCGATCAAAAGCCAATGATGTGAGCTTGTCGTCAAGTGCAAAGAACTTGCCATTAGGGCATTCAAGCTCTAAGATTATGGAAAGGAGTCTCTCGGTCAACTTCCCAGATAATGATTTGAAATTGACAGTAAGTGACCATGTCGAAGGAGGGCTATAATTAATCCCACATCATCGAAGTGAGACGAGAGGTTGCAAAATGATTTTGGATGATACAGAGAATCAAAGGTAAGTGTAACTATGGAAGGACAACTCTTGAACATATCAGAAACACAACTGGAAGTTTGGAAACTTTTGGATCCATAGGATTGGCGGTCATGGTGATGTGGCATAGATCAAATGGAAGGAAAAAATGAACAGCCCAAACCCAGGAAGGTCAACAATAAAAAGGAGGATGTCCCAACCTGACACAATTTAGAAAGTGTCATGTTCAAGAGTGAGCTACCGACACAACTAATAGATTCCAAGTTTTCCCTCGCCATTTCTGGCAGGTATCCCAATTATGTTTTAATCGCAAGCTTGAAGGGGATATAATATGCTTTCACTGTAAGTTCATCCTTTGGACAAATCTGACCTAGTAAGTTTAATGAGCCCTAGGAAGGAGAAGCTCATGTTCATCATGGTGACAAATCTGATGTCGTTTAATATTTTAACGATTCTGACAAAGGTGTAACTTGGTATCTTTTTCATGTTTATAGAGTTTGAAAAAGACATGTAAAAGAAAACTCTGCATGGTCCCTTTTAGTACATTTGTGTCTCTCGAGCCCAAAAATGTAGAAAACAATACTTGAGAGCACTGCTTGACCATTTCAGTCAAGGAGTACCTTTTCCATAAATAGTGCCTCCCAGCCCAAAAAAGGGGTAAACTTATACTGGGAACACGATGTTTTGCATCTGTTAACAAGTTTGAAATGACAAGGGCTCAACCATCTTTTTTATTTTAAAGGGTCGAAAAAGAGCTGAAAGCCGACCCCCTGTTTTTATTCTCTTTAACGAGTCAAAAAGGGAAAAAATACTCGACAATCTTTTCATATGAGTTTAACGAGTTGAGAAAAGAGTTGAAACATGACTCATCATCATCGTCGAACATCCATCACCTGTCATTGCACAAGTAGGGTAAAGTGTATTATTGAGTCCTTGAGGCAAAATAGGTCAAAATATTTACAAAACCTAATATTTTGATGAAAAATGTATAAAAAGGGGAAAAGTAAATATATTTTTACCACTTAACGTCTTACCTTTGCTGTGAAGAATTTTACTCACTTTTTCCCTAATTATTCTAGAGCAGATTGCTAGAGATCCGGGAGGTCAATTGGTGAGTTGCTAGTTCTAGGTAACAGCCAAAGCCCTGAGCTCCATTTTCGTGCTCTTTATTTATGCTTTTAGCCAATTTTTTAGATTTTTGAGGAGGTTTTTGAAAATCCTTTTCACCCTCGGTTGGTGCAATTTTCGAGCACGAAATCACGTCAACCGAGGGTGATTAACAAATTCGTCCACGCCGATTAGTGCAATTGTTTTTAAAATAGGTGCACTGATGCCATGGATAGGGAAAAACCCTATCTTCTCAAAAAATTGATTGTTTAAACTTGAATTTTATGTGCCAAGGATGATTATTGACTCAAATTGATGACTTTTGCAGGAGAGAATTGCTGAAAATGGTGGATTGGAAAGAATGGGAACATGGAGATGTTGACACCCAGGAAATGAATGACCCAAATTTCCTAGAGGCTTTCAAGGCTTGCAGGCTTCCCATATTCTTTCTTATGCTAGGAATGTGGGCCCAGCTCAAGTTGCTTCGATACTTGATTAGTCTTTGGGACATTAATCGAGAGATTTTTGTCATTGACGCCTAGGAGCTCGAGTTCAAAACTTCAGATATATACTTCATCACTAGACTGTCCCATAGAGGGGAGCCAGTGAACTATTATGGGTCACGTTCGATTGGGGCAAGCATATCTTCCTTGCTTGCCGAACACTACCCTGAGGCCTTGAAATCCAAGAGTTGAAAGATAGAGATTTCCAATGTGTAGGATCTGACATTGAGGGTGATTCTGTTGACTATCAACAGAGTGGCGAGATCCTAGGTGGAACATGAGACTAACAAGTCGAAGTTCCTTTATGCTATTCACTGCACAGCTCCTATGATCTTCAACTGGGCAGAGGCCATGAAGATGAACATCAAGCGCCAGTTGTCCAAAGACAAGGTGAGGAATATGAAGCAATTTTTCTTTTGAATATATATTTGTGACCTCCTTCCTAGATTGAGTACCATTGTTCTAGTATCAGTTGACTGATGTAGATCCTCCTATGCCACATGATTCGTAGATGGCCTGCTAGAGCTGTTTGATGCCCAAGATCACTGGGGGTCAACATATGTCATACTAAGCTGCATACTTTTCATGGCTACGATGACAGAAGATCATTGTGGAGGACTGCCCATACAACAACACTGACTTCTATGGAGATCCAGACATGCCCTTACCAGATGGAGAGGACTTGGATGACGAAGGTAAAAAATCAATTTTTTTAATTTTGAGATTTTTTAACTATTTTTGGTATATATGTGCTTATAACATTTCTGTTGTTAATGTAGATGTTGGACCAAAGCAACCAGCTGGGATGTCCCCAATAGCCAAGCGTTTCCCCTACCCTATCGATTCTGTCACCCCTTATTAGGAAGGGAGTGACAACAAGGAGGAGAACAAGAGGAACCTTGAGGGGTTAACTTGTAGTATCCCGGAGTATGCTCGAGTAGGAGACATTCCTCGTTAGTATCAGAGACACATGGTGGGAGTCTTAGATCATATCCGCCGATTTCTGACTCATGTTGCACGAGTCGTATCGTGCTACCATGATCACCATGCTAATTAGTTCCTAGGTCCAGCACTCACATATTGTTTGAGGTTTGTGCCACAGATGTATGAGGCCTGCGAGCCGCCGATGTTATTTTAGACACATATTATTTTTTGGGGTTCTGATGTATCAAACATTCCCACCATATATATATATATGTTGTATTTTCCTGTCTATTATGGTACAAATGGTTTGTTTTATCTTTTACATGTTTCGTAAATGTCTATCCAACACGTAATTAGCTAATGCATCTGTCAATGTATTCATGCGTCTAGGAATATGATGATATGTAATGTAATCAAACTACCTTTGCAATAGATGAATATAGAGATACATTCTCAATATTTGAGGGTTCTTGAGGTTGACAACCAATTCTCTGATTCCTAGAGCAATGGCATCTGACAACAGTTTGATGAACACACTGTATTCAACAATGTTGTTGGTTGTGTGACCTAGACAGATACCTTGAATGTCAATCAACTCACCGTTAGGGTCATAAATAGCCCATGCTGTAGATGATATGTTCTAGGTACTTTAGTAAGCACCGTTAGCGAAACCAACATGGGGAGTCGCAGACATCTGCAAAGCAAGAAAATCGTAGTAAACAAGAAAGTTGTTTGAAAACTATCACACAAAAACACGCTGTACAAAAATGAATCACACACTAATTTACATAAGTAACCATGCAAGATGACCTAGGCATATTACTTTTTGAGGTAAATCCTGTTTCAGGGATTATCAAGAGGATTTCCTTCATAATCAATAAGCTCATGGGCTCCTTTCTGCAAAACATGTTTCACGATAAAGGGCCCATGCCACATAGGTTCGAACTTGCTTGCCCCCAACTTATCGTTAGCTTGGTTGTATAGTAAGACCAAATCACCCTCAAAGAATGCACGAGGGGAGACCGACTAATCAAAATGGATTTTGACCCATTTCTTTTGTGCTTCGATGACCAAGGTAGCGAGATGGTGAGTCTCGTCAAGTCGTTCTAAATATAAGAGGCGTTACTCTTGAGGTGACGCTTTGGAGAGGAGTTCAACAGCTAACTTGAGTGAAGGAATATTTCATTTGATCGACAATGTTGCTTCCAGACCATAGACTAACTGGAATGGTGTGAAACTAGTTGCATCTTTGGTTGAGGTTTGATAGGCTCACAGAGCTGAAAAGAGCATGAGATGCCAATTTGACTTGTGCATCCCAATAGTATGTTGAAGCATTGTGACCAAGACCTTGTTCACGGCTTCAACTTGTTCGTTGGCCTGAGGGTAATATGGGGTCGAACCATCGTGGCACAAGCCCAATGCAGATGTCAACTCAACCATCATGTAATCTCTAAAATGGGAGCCATGGTCTATGACAATGGCTTGGGGTATGCCGAACCTAGAAATAACATGGTTGAAAAGGAATCAAGCCACCGTCTTACCACCTGCAGAATATCTAGGCATCACTTCGGCCCATTTGGTGAAATAATCCATAACGACAATAATATAGCCATGTCCCCTGGCCGAACGAGGGTTACATGTCATATAATCGATGCCCCATTTGGCAAAGAGACCAACGGTAATGACGGGATGTAGGTGAACAGGTGGGGTGCACATCTTGTGTTGGTAAATTTGGCATTTGTGGCACTTACGAACATTAAGAATGCAATCCTTGAAGACAGATGGCCAGAAATAACCAACAGAAGGATTTTTTGAGCTATAGTGTAACCAAACATATGACCACCACATGCTCCAGAGTGGCAATCATTGAGAACTCTTTCATCTTCCTCAATTGTAAGGCATCGACAAAGAATTGAATCGACACCGACATGGTATAAAGTATCACCGATAATATGGTAGGGTTGGGAATGATGTGGAATCCTTCAGTGATCCTCCTTGGTCAACGCAGACTGAAACGTGGACATTTGGAGATACACAATGATATCACTGTACCATGGATCAAGGGTGCTAATCAGGAAAAGGGTCTCATCTAGAAGTTGTTCATTTGCACTAGCAAGGAGATCCTTGGAGGGAAGGGAACAAATCAATTTGGTGAAAACAAGTGACTTCTTAGATTTGGCTATAGTGAAGACCAAATAGAATTCTTGCAAGATGACGATCCATTTAGAATACTTGCCCCCTAGCAACTGACGAGTCAAGATATGGGTCACAGGGTTGCATTTAGAAATCACTATAGTTGTACATAAAAGAATATAGTGCCGAAAGTGTTGAACAACCTGAACAGTAGCCAAAGCCAACTTCTCGACATGTGCATAACACGTTTCAGTGTCAAGGAGATTCTGACTAAGGTAGTAGATTACATGTTCGCTTCCTTCGTCGTCGTCTTGGATCAAGACCATAGAAATGGTGCTAGGGGCTATGACTAGGTAAAGGAAGTAATCTCTATAATAGTCCAGTGTGTGCAATAGAGGAGAATTTACGAGGACGACCTTGAGATCGTCAAAACATTTTTGGGCCACTTCATCCCATACAAAGGGCGTTTCTTGTTTGAGTAACCGGGTAAATCCTGTTGCTAGTTTGACATAGTTGGGTATAAAATGATAGAGGAAGTTGGCCTTTCCTTGCAGGCTCTAGAGTTGGTGCAGTGAGGATGGAGGGGGTAAATTTACAATGGCCTCAACTTTTAATGGATCTAGGTGAATGCCATCCTTGGAAATGATGAAGCCAAGGAGTCATCCTGATTCCACGTAGAAAACACATTTGTGCAGATTTAACCAAATGTTATAGTTTCTGCAGCACAAAAAAATCTACTGAAGATGGTCTGGGTGATCTTGGTGCTTACGAGAATGAGTGGGAAGGTCATCCAAGTAAGGCTAGACAATGTTGTGAATATCATGAAATGCATAGGACATTGCCCATTGAAACGTGCTCCAACATTTTTGAGGCCGAAAGGGAGCTTCTTGTATGTGAATGTACCCCATGGGAAGATAAAGGTTGTCTTTTCTTGATCAACTGATGTGATGTTAATCTAGTTATAACTAGAAAAATCATCCATAAAGGAAAAGATTTTGCTCCCGGCACATTGATCAATGATTTAATCAATGAAATGAGTAAGATAGTTGTCTTTAGGATAAGCATGATTAAGATCACGATAATCCACGCAAACACAGATTGTGCCTTGTTTTTTTGTCCCCAGGACAATATTGGACACCTAGTCTGTAAGGGGGATGGGATAGATGAACCCAAACTTGGTAGCTTTTCAACTTCACTCTTAATAGCAGTGGCCTTCCTAGGGTGCACAAGGTGAAGCCATTGGAAAATAGGCTTTGCATGCAAATACATTGGTATTTCATTCACCACAATGCTAGGATCAATGCCAAGTATTTCTTCATAAGACCACACAAACACATTACAGAATTCCTGAAATAGACGAGTATATGTCTTGATCTCATCCGAAGAACAAGATACCCCAATATGAACGTGTTCAATGATATCAGGTTTGATAGAAATGCCAATCGAAATCGTTTGGGTAATATTACCTAGATTTCCCTTCGACCATACTTCATGAGTAACAATCGGTGGTGGAAATGGAGAATAGGACTCTTCGAAAGCGGTAGACACGATCTACAGGTGAGGCAGGAACGAGGATCGATGATGAGTATCGATCCATGGTGGTTCCTCGAGAGACATGATTTCCATGATACCTTCATCAACAAGGAAGGTCTCGACTAAGGGATCAAGCAATTCCAAAGTGCCAAGCCAAGGGGATTGAGGGTACATATTGAGAGAGGTCTTCAACATATGAGAATTAGAGGATGTAGAGTTTGAAGCCGAAAAAATTTCCACGTAATTGACTTCAGTAATACTAAGCGGCATAACCTCGCCCAAAGTCTCAACAAGATCTCATGTAGGTATAACCCCGGGATCAGATTTGATTGAAATCATGTTGACAGAGGCAAAATGAGGAGGTGGGAGTGGAAAAATTCCCATTAAGGCAGAGTATTTGAAGAGATCTTCCCCCACACTCTCATAGGGAGCACTAGAGTTCTTGACGTACAAAACATTACCATTCGAGAAGGAAGAGGCAAAGAAAGACAGCTGGTCGACGGTGACAATCATCCCTTGATGGGGAAAATGGATCACATGAAATAAAGAGGAGGCCATGACATGCATGGCATGAGTCCAACTTCGGCTGAGGAGAAGGTTATAATTGAGTTTGGCGTCAACAATTTCTACTTCAACTTGCATTGTCTTTCCTTCAAGGGTGATGGCAAGGTTAGGTAAAACATTGAAGGGTCATGAATCATGCCCATCGAAATCTTCCAAAGTGTTCAGAGATTGGTTTAGTGTAGCAAAACCAATAGCTTTCCAACAAGTGGTTGACATGATGCAAGTGGAAGCACCTTCATTGATGATAGTTCGGTGGATGGTCTCCTCATTGACGATTACCTGAATAAGGAAGGTAATCTGATGAGGGAGTCGTGGAACATGGTTCTCTAGATCAAAACATATCAAATTGGAATTGGTGGGATCGATGGCCTCGATAGCTTACAACAAATATTTTTGCTACGATGGGTAGCTTTAGAGTACCTCGAGAGCCGACATGGCTGACAGCCCCTGAGCCAGATCCTCAACAATATTGTAGTACTGAGCAACTCGGGCGTTGTGATTATACGAGGATTTCCATAGTACACCTTGAGAGGGTGGCTGCATAGCAGAATCAGGGTTAGGGCACTCAATATGCAGAGGGCCAAAACTTGGGGTAGAAGAAGAAGGTGTAACTTCTTTCTCTTTCCTAGCTGCCGAAGCAAGAGTTTGATAGTCTTTCGATCAGGTATCCACATTAATAGGCGTGCTCATCGTGAACACTTGAGATCCAGAGGAAGCAGATTGGGGTTGGTCTACCATTTGGGTTTGTTGAGATGGAAATGGCTCTTTGAGGACTGTAGGGGTCCCTTTGAGCAGGCGACTAACTTCAGATCGTTGGGGAAAATCCTTAGTGTAGTGATATTCCTCACAAACGAGGTAGGGATGCTTAGGTTTCTGTTGTGAAGATTTGCCAGTAGACAATTTGGGAGGACCTTGTTTCAGGGCATTGTCTTTAGATTTGCCTTTGCCTTTCTTTTTTCCTTTTGAGGATTTGTCCGCTACGGTAGACTACAATGTGTCGACCTCTGAGGTTTTATCAAGGCCAGGTGAATTCTGAGATGAACTATTAGGGATAGCATTCGAGACTAACATCTGTTTGGAATAAGTTTTAGTAGGGATCTGGGATAGTGAACCAATAACTCCATCGACAGAAGGAACAACTGGTAATGTTGATGTTGTGGGATCAAATGATGGCCACGGATCATTAGGTAATAACTCATATAAAGTGCTACATTGAGAGTAAACTAGAACCAAGTATTGAGCACGAACGATGGCCTGCTCTTTAGCAACGCATCCACCCATAGCTATATCATGAGAAATTGGGGCTATGAATGATTTGGTAAACCATTCAGTGAGAAAATGATCAACAATCTCAAATTTGATCACGCAATGTCTACGTCTCCATTCATGAAGGTGATGAGAGATGTTCATCATAGTATCTTGCTTAAGCGATGTGAGAAAATAGATGCCAGTTTCATATCGAACCAGAAGTTGAAAATGTGTGAGGAAAGCCATGGCTAAACAGTTAAATTCATCGTAAGTACTTTGAGATAGCTCAATGTACCATTTCTCTATAGCGCTCATGAGGGTTCGTTGGAAAAGATGAAGATGAATGGAATCGTCTACTTATGAGTTCAACGGGCACCATAGGTGATATGTCATCACATGGGCCTGAGGATCTTCTTTAGCTTTCCCATCGAACTTTGGGCAATCACTTAGTATCTTGGACGGCACCAGAGGCTAGTATGGAAAATGAAGGATCGGTTCATTCATAAGGCGAGATACATCTGGAAACTCAAGGGTAGCCAAGAAAGGCAATTGGGTGTTAAAAGGCATGGGAGGTCAATAAACGGGCTCATAGGGAGGAGCCCATGCCTGCTGGTAAGGATTTTGGACCCACAGTGGGGGATTTTGTCCATATGGCATCTGAGGCTGCCTCCATTATGGATTACCTTGACCATAGGGAGGATTTTTACCTTCAATACCTTGGAACTATCTAGCCATAGGTTGTTGATAAGAAACATACAGTGTTAAATTGGCAACTAGGGCCAATCTCCATGTGGGTTTGCTTATTTATGGTAGCTAATATTTTTATTAGATCCCTCTCGTCGAGAGGTGTAGGATTGATCCAAAGATCATCTGATTCCGATAAGTATTTATGGAGATATGAATTTATTTTGTTTATAAAATTATTATCAAGCCGACCAACTATTATCTAGGCTCTAGAAGCCCAATCGACATGTCTATTCATCATCCTCATTTTAGTATAAATAGAAGAGTTTTTGATGTCAATTGGCACACTCACTCTTCATGTGATCTCCTCTCCACGCCTGGGTTTTTGGAGATAGAGAAAACACTGAGAGTATTTGCTATGATGCCCTAGCCACAGTAGCATAATGACCTAGATCTAAACTCTGCTATGGAAGAAACCATAGATGTCACTAAATACGCAACAACCGGAAGGCTAGATCTTATAACACAATCCAAAAGGGAACCTACGCACAAGGCAATGTGTAATCTGGGTAGCCATGACATTTATGGTGACAGTCAAGATCACGCTAAACCATCACATATATGGAACGCAGATAGATAATGAAATCTTGGATAACGCCATCATGAAACAAAAGGTAGCTGCAGTAACATGGTGAAGCCATAGTTAAAAGAAATGTTGTTCTAATGAAGAATATTACCACGCTGTCCCTACATGCTGAGCAGACAATCCATACGCTGTGATGAAGGCATATCCACGCAACAGATGGTGACCATATCCATGCAGGGCACAAGATTATTAACATGCAGACAGAGACTCATACATTGGATCATGAATTTGCAGGCATTGGATACGCTGGTCTCTGATGATGCTTATACGCAGAATCATACATGCTGTAAATACACACTATCATGGCATATATATATATATATATATATATATATATATATATTATATATATATATACACACACACACACACACTGGGAAAATACACAGGCATAGAACACAGTCTATGATGACTCATACCTAGCCGGCAGGACATAATGAAGAATCAGTCACGCTGGGCATATTCATGGTTATATATATTCATATATACGCTGGTAATA
Organism: Pinus taeda; assembly: GCA_000404065.3. NCBI lineage: Eukaryota > Viridiplantae > Streptophyta > Pinopsida > Pinales > Pinaceae > Pinus > Pinus taeda. Next base: position 53,358 of record APFE030208366.1, read on the forward strand.
TACCGCACACTGGGCAGTCACGTTGGTGCCGCAGTGATGAAGAGGTGTCGCAGTACAACATAGTCTACACGCTGTTCATAATTTGGATTCAACGCAGTCAATGAAGACTCCATCACAACAATAGCTAGATATACAAGGGCTATGATATATGAATATATATACGCACAATATTCTTGGATATATATACTCGCCGGTGGAAAAATATAAATTGTTATACATAGAAAATGTATGTGGTTGACAGAATGGATATATATATACTCGTAGGTGGAAATATATAAATTTTCATATGCAACAACTTCATAATAAAGGGTCTATACGCTGTCATGATAACTACATGATACATTGGTTCATGGAGAAACCCTATACATTGTTATAGGAGGAGACCTGTTAATGCAGTAAGAACCAGTTTAAGAAGTCTGCTGAATAGGATCTATAGCCTAGCTGCTTTGCTAGGCTGCAAGCCATAGCAAGCAGCTAAGGCTGATGACAATATTATAATGTTGCAACATGATGATGCAAAGGCAACATCATGACTATGATTCATATTAGCATGGGCAGCATGAAGGATGATGATGGACAATTTGATGTATGGGCAGCACAGTGATCATGAGCAGCATGAAGATGCATGATGCAGCATGATGGTGCTACACGGTAAGGTGCAGCAGATGAACGAAATGGATAGGTGAAGTCTTCACCTAGGAGATTCAGTTGAAGTAGAATGTCTTCAACTGATTTCATCATCATAGGAAATGATTTATGCTTAGATCTAGATAAGTCAAAGTGTTGACTTTTGTTGTAAATGTATTATCTCTCTCTCTCTTTCTCTGCTGAACTTTGAAGATAAAAGAGGATTTGATCAAAGTGTTTGCCCACACATTGTGGGGTTTGTCCCTGGCTCGCACCACATCTTGTGTCCCCCTGTCTTGGCTTATCTTTTGTGTTTTATATTTATGTTCTATCTACAGTTTATTGTAATGTTAATTTGATTGCTAACTGTGAAAATTTAAATAAATTGTTCTAGCGTAGAACATGCCTAAACTTAACATGGTATCAGAGGTGAGGTGAAGACAATGCCCAAGCAAGAGTGAAAGAGCAATCACCAAAGGCAGTTGGGACAAGACAAAAGGATAAATGCGTTCCTCATAATTCACCTAGGGTGAAGTCAAAGCAGACACTGCTATCAGAATGGCATACCAGAAGTTTCCAGAGAATGCCGTCAGAATGGCGTAGCAGAAGTTTTTGATGACCCATCTAAATATCACTTCATTGGGAAGTTTGGATCTAAGGGTGGAAGGAAAGGCAGATGCCTTATTAAAATAAGTTTAGTCATTATGCGAAGGAGTGTTTGAATGGCAGAGACACATCTCTTGATGAAGATAACAATCATTCCTGGGACATCTTAATGATCAAAGGAATGACTGGTAAAGCAGGTCATCAAGGAAATGGTTAACTCTTCCTCAAAAGCAAGGAACCCCGGAATCTCTTTTATGTACCTGATCACAAGAAGAACCTGATGTCCATCTTGGAAATGGAAGTCAAAGGTTACATAATGGCACTTATCAATGGAAAGGTACGTGTTTGAAAATAGATCTTTTAAAGATTTTTTTGAGTTCAGGGTTGTATCAAGTTGCAGGAAGTCCACTCGAAACCATGTCCATTGACTCAACACCGAAGGTTTGTGAGTCAGATAGTGATTAGAATGCCTAAATTCAAAAAGGAGCATGAAGGTACATGTCTGAAATGTACCAAAGGAAAATATTATAAGGGGACCATTCCCCTCATGCAGCAGGTCCACAGGCTTGGAACAACCCGAGGAGTTTGAGACTCACGATCGGGGATCTCACGTATACATGTGGAAGAAAGCCCTCTATGGCTTGAAGTAAAACACCTCGGGCGTAGTATGAGAGGATTGATAGCTGTCTAATGAAGCTGAGATTCACTAGGAGTGAAACCAATCCAAACCATTACTCAAAGGTTGTGGATGATAAACCTCTCGTACCGACACCTATGTCTGACAGGTGCACACCCTCTCATTTATAGGAGACAGAGGGAGTTGGATTCTGAATGTGGAAAGATAAGCTACAAGCCTGTGACTATCTAAAGGATATTAACTTTTAGAAGTTATACGGTAATGATGTCCGACAAGATTTGGGAAATGCCTTTGAGTTTCATAAACTCATTCGCATTGATGTACTTGGAGAACCTCCGTCTGGACATATGGGATGCAGTCAGCATGGTGAGCTCATATTTGAGCCTCACTGGATTGGTGCCAAGAATATTTTGAGATATCTTCAGGGCAAAATCTCTCATGGATTGAGATACACTGTTGGAAATATGAAACCACATGATTATTCGAATGATGAGTGGGCAGGCAGCATGGAGGATCACTAGAGCACTTCTCAGTGCTGTTTCTCTTTGGAATCTGCCTCGATATCCTAGATGAGCAGGAAGCAGGAATCAGTGACTCTGAGCACCACCAAGGAATAATAAATTACTGATAGTATGGCCTTCTGTGAGGTAGTCGAGTTGCTGAAACTCTTCAGTGAGCTGTTTGTTCACATGATGAATACCACTGTGATTCTCTGTGACAACCAGAGGCGGGATTCGATTATTGAGGAATCCCGTATTCGACAATTGCTCCAGCAGAAAGACATCAGATACTGCCTTATCTGGGATATGGAAAGTCGATGAGCAAGGAGGCTCCATCGCATTGAGATGATGTACAGGTCGCTAAAGCCCCGGGGGAAAGATCAAATTTGTGATTTTCCCAAACGACTTGGAGTCGTAGAGAGACCTTTGTAAAATGGTCTTGCATGTTGCATACATTGAGTTGTGAGAGCTCTGGGGGGCTTGCTATTCTTATTGGAGCAACATATGACAAGAAGGTGACTCACCCTCCACTCGTGGTGCGTGCTGGAACATGATGATTCGCTCTCCTATGTAGCAGGATCGTTGTGTTCTCCTGTGAGGCCTGGATTGATGTGTTCTCCATGGCAGCCTGGATTGATGTGTTCTCCATGGCGATTGTAGCAAGATTTATGTGTTCTCCTTTGAGGACAGGATTAATTAAGTTTTCCTGTCGAGGCATCCTACCCATGCAGTTTGGGACTCATGGGAAGTACCTTTCATCTGATCAATGAGCAGGGAAATGAAGTTAGGGACCATAGTAGTACCAATGGATGCATCGTTGTATCTACCATACTCCCTACGCTAGGATGTCCTCCATTGATCTGGGATCAATGATACTGGTATGGGACCAGTGGTAGGAGTTGTATCTACTATGACGCTGACTTTAGGTTGGCTGAGACTGGTTTGGGACCAGTGAGAGTCGTACATACTATGACGCTGACTTCAGGTCGGTTGAGACTGTTCTGGGACTAGTAGTACATTCTCTGAGCCTGCGATACTAGTCTAGGACCAGTGGTAGGAGTTGTACATACTATGACGCTAACTTCGGGTCAGTTGAGACTGGTCTGGGACCAGTGGTAGATACTCCAAGATTGACTTCATGTCAGTGTAGTACTGGTCTAGGACAAGTGAGAGTGATACCTACTATGACGCTGACTTTGGGTTGGCTAAGACTAGTCTGGGACCAGTGGTACGCACTCTGAGTCTGACTTTAGGTCAGTGGAGAATGGTATGAGACATTCTTGATAAATTCTTCTTCTTCATAGTTCAACAGAGCTGAACTGAGCAGAGCAGAGCTAGCAGAGCCAATAGAGCTGAGCAGAGCAGAGCTAGCAGAGCCAGTAGAGCTGAGCATAGCAGAGCAAAGCCAGCAGAGCTGAGCAGAGTAGAGCAGAGCCAGCAGAGCTGAGCAGAGTTGGGCAGAATAGTGAAGGGCACTAATGGCAGAGATAGTACATTCGGAGTTATGAATCAATGGATGGAGTTCTCCCTAGTTGAGAGGGAGTGTTAAATTGGCAACTAGGGCCAATATCCATGTGGGTTGGCTTATTTATGGCATCTGATATTTTTATTGGATCCCTCTCATCGAGAGGTGTAGGATTGATCCAAAGATCATCCGATTCCGATAAGTATTTATGGAGATATGAATTTATTTTGTTTATGAAATTGTTATCAAGCCGACCAACTATTATGTCGGCTCTAGAAGCCCAATCGACATGTCTATTCATCATCCTCACTTTAGTATAAATAGAAGAGTTTTTAATGTCAATTGGCAAACTCACTCTTCATGAGATCTCCTCTCCACGTTTGGGTTTTTGGAGATAGAGAAAACACTAAGAGTATTTGCTATGATGCCCTAGCCGCAGTAGCATAATGACCTAGATCTAAACTCTTCTATGTAAGAAACCCTAGATGTCACTAAATATGTAGCAACTGGAAGGCTAGATCTTATAATGCAGTCCAAAAGGGAACCTACACACCAGGCAACGTGTAATCTAGGCAGCCATGACATTTATGGTGACAGTCAGGATCACGCTAAACCATCACATATATGGAACGCAGATAGATAATGCAGTCTTGGATAATGTCATCATGAAACAAAAGGTAGCTATAGTAACATGGTGAAGCCATAGTTAAAAGAAACGTTGTTGTAATGAAGAATATTACCACACTGTCCCTACGTGCTAAGCAGACAATACATACGCTGTGATGAAGGCATATCCACGCAACAGATGGTGACCATATCCACGCAGGGCACAAGATTATTAACATGCAGATAGAGACTCATACATTGGATCATGAATTCGAAGGCACTAGATACGCTGGTCTCTGATGATGCTTATACGCAGGATCATACACGCTGTAAATACACGCTATCATGGCATATATATATCTATATATATATATATATATATATATATATATATATATATATATATATATAGATATATATATATATATATATATATATATATATTATATATATATATATAGATATATATATATATATATAATATATATATATATATATATTATATATATACACACACTGGGCAAATACACAGGCATAGAACACAGTCTATGATGACTCAGACCTAGCCATAGGACATAATGAAGAATCAGTTACGCTGGGCATATTCATGGTTATATATATTCATATATACGCTAGTAATATACTGCACACTGGGCAGTCACGTTGGTGCCGCAGTGATGAAGAGGTGTCGCAGTACAACACAGTCTACATGCTGTTCATAATTTGGATTCAACGTAGTCAATGAAGACTCCATCACAGCAATAGCTAGATATACGAGGGTTATGATATATGAATATATATACTTACATTATTCTTGGATATATATACTCGCGGGTGGAAAAATATAAATTGTTATACATAGCAAATGTATGTGGTTGATAGAATGGATATATATATACTCGCAGGTGGAAACATATAAATTGTCATATGCAACAACTTCATAATAAAGGGTCTATACACTGTCATGATAACTACAAGATACATTGGTTCATGGAGAAACCCTATATGTTGTTATAGGAGGAGACATGTTAACGCAGTAAGAACTAGTTTAAGAAGTCTGCCGAATAGGGTCTATAGCCTAGCTTCTTTGCTAGGCTACAAGCCATAGCAAGCAGCTAAGGCTGATGATAGTATTACAATGTTGCAACATGATGATGCAAACACAGCATGATGGCTATGATTCATATTAGCATGGGAAACATGGGCAACATGAAGCATGATGATGGACAACTTGATGTATGGGTAGCACAGTGATCATGAGCATCATGAAGATGCATTATGCAACATGATGGTGCTACACGGTAAGGTGCAGCAGATGAACGAAATGGATAGGTGAAGTATTCACCTAGGAGATTCAGTTGAAGTAGAATGTTTTCAACTGATTTCATCATCATAGGAAATGATCTATGCTTAGATCCAGATAAGTCAAAGTGTTGACTTTTGTTGTAAATGTATTATCTCTCTCTCTCTTTCTTTGCTGAACTTTGAAGATAAAAGAAGATTTGATCAAAGGGTTTCCCCACACATTGTGGGGTTTGTCCCTGGCTCGTGCCACATCTTGTGTCCTCTCGTCTTGGCTTGTCTTCTGCATTTTATATTTATGTTCTATCTGCAGTTTATTGTAATGTTGATGTGATTGCTAACTGTGAAAATTTAAATAAATTTCTCTAGCATAGAACATACCTAAACTTAACATACGGGTTAAAAGGTTGTTGAGCCTGTTGACATTGGACATATGGATATGGGACCTGTTGTCCTTGAACATACGGTTGATGAACTTGTTGCCCCTAAACAAGAGGTTTTTGGACCTGCAGTCCTTAAGCATAAGGTTGGTACACTTGTTGCCCTTGGACGTAGGGATTTTGTACCTGATGCCCTTAGCCGACATGATTTTAAACATGTTGACCTAGTACATGAGGATTTTGAGCCTGCTACTGTAGGACTTGACCTTGACCCTGCCCCTGCAAGGGTTGATCTTGTTGATATGTATACAAGTGTTGCTAGTACCCTAGTGGTTTTGCTATTGCAAGGGTTAACCTTGCGGTTGCAAAAAATTTCCCTAGGGCTGCAGAGGTTGGCCCTGTGAGGACATGGGTTGAGAGGTCTGTGGAGCATATTGCATCTGCGATTGCATGGCTTGCTACAATTATTGTAACAATTGACCTTGCGGTTGTTCCAGGTGACCTTGTTGCGGGATAATTTTCCGTTGTTGTTGCGCGAAGAACCCTTGCTGCAACAAAGGTTTCCCTTGCAGTAACAAAGGTTTCCTTTGTTTTTGTGGAGGCTATCCTGGTTGTTGCAAGGGTACTTGAGCAGTGCCCGAGAAATTACCAAACTGAATCTGGCCACAGCCACACTAGATGTACTGCCCAGAATGGAGGGTGTAAGGTTGATTAACCATTCCTTGAGAACCATATGGAATGTAAGGATTTTGGTATTGGACCTAAGCCCCATAAGGCTGCTGATACTGAACATTGCTTGATCCAGATGGACCAATGGGATTTTGAACTTGTTGGTACTAGATATTGCTTGACCCAGTAGGATCAACAAGGTTATAAAAATACCAGAAGAAGGCTAGTTTATACCAAGCATGTGAGCTTGTGATCCACTCACATTAGTGGCACCTAACACCATAGAAACGTTTAGGTTCTTCCCCCCAGGTGGTGGCACAATCTGGCCACTGAATAGTGGGACGAAGGAACTGATAGAGACAAACTTTGAATTTTTTAGTTGTGCTTGACGGGTAACCGGGATTGACATTACAAGAGTATTCAGAATAGTGTGTTGCATCAGGACTAAAGTAACAACCTATTGGGAAGTCATGTTCATAACGAATGGACCTGATGTAGGCTTGGTGCCTCACGCCCATACGAGATTATGTTAAAATAATGAAGCACTACGTGTACCTGAAACCAACTGCGCCAAAGGCATATAGTTGGGTGGGAAACTGGCGAGAATACCTTCTAAAAAAGGGAAACCCTTGGGAGGAAACTGCAATTGCAATTCTTCCCCCTCAATAGTGTGTGAAGTAGAAACTTCGAACTCATCGGAGATGTGACTAGAGAATCACCTTCGGGTTCCATGTCTGAAAACAAACGATGACGAATGGTTGAACGAGTACGAGGGGTTAGTTCGAAAGGAACACTCAACTGGTTGTATAGACTATAAGGATGTTGCGATGATATCACAATAGGGTCAAAGAAAGGGTTCAGAGGGTAGATAACTAGTCCAAGCTGACCGTCAGTGGTCGGCAAGTTCTCTAGAGTTCGAACAGGGTTGTCCGGAGATTTAGGGCCAATATCAGTAGATGACCCATTATCAAAAGTAGGCGAATGGTGAGATGACAACGGTTGAACACTCAAAACAATTGCTAGTTCAACATTTTGGTCCTCGAGTGACTCTGGTAACTGAGGAAATGGCTTCTCATACAATCTTTTAGACAGAGGAGAGAAAGAGGAATTGGGTGAACCAGATGGTTCAACCACGATGACCTTGTCTTAGTCAACGAAACAAATAACTTTGAGGATTTAAAATGTTCTTTTAAGGAAACTCATGATTTGGTCTCAAAAAAGACTAACATGGTGTTTTGGATCATGGGCAATCAATTATTAAGACGCATAAAAGACTGGTGCTCTTTCATTTTTTAAGAGTTGAGAAAGAAACAAAGATGACTCTATCACTTTCAACCAGAAACAAGCTTGAAAGGGCAAGTGCTCGAATGATCTTTTAAGTTTAATGAGTCAAAAAGATCAAATGACTTCCCTGGATGATCTAGGAAACCAAGGTTACCAGGCAACTATGAACTGCAGAATACCTCCTGGTGAACCAAGAAGTACGAGCAGGTAATCTCCTCAAATGTTGTTTTCAGTGTATCACATTTGCAAGGCAGATGACTCGGCTTCGTAAGGATAAAAGGATTGCAGCCTAGTGGGGTCTCCCGTTATATACTCAACAGTACGGGGAACACAAATTCGTACTAGTGATGTCTAATTCCGAAGCTAATGATAATTGTTAGGTTTAAAGACGCCAAAACATGTCTCTTGCCTAGACCTTCTAGATATGATCATTAATTTCAAATGCACCTTAGGTTAATTGAATTCATTTTAAAGTTGATCTTGAGTTATGTTTCAGTTTTCAAGTCTTAGCAATGCTACTAAAAAAACCTTAAATGAAATTAAATGAGACAATACCCTTTCAATTCGATGAAATGCCTACACTAGATAGGGTAGAAACTACTCAATCAAATGAAAACAATCAATCAACTGAAAATGAAATGATATTTCACTACCTTACTTTTTCACAAAAATAAACTAATAAAAAATGCATTCCAATTCCTAATTTCCTGACAAGCACTTATCTATTAGTCCTTTCAAAAACAAAAAATTCTCTTCCTTTTTCAAATGATGATGTAATTCTAGTCTATCAAATGATGTAAATTATCATAACATAATGATGCAACAAGCTAGAATTTCATACTTTTTCATGAAACGACAAAACAATTTTTTCGCATACAATCTTTCAGTGAAAAAGTTCTCGAGACAATAATCTCTCGAAGCAAATGAAGACATGAAAAGAGAAGTTCATTCAGATCAATGAAACACTGACTTTACCAAACACAAGATGCACAATGTAATCCATGCCAGAAAAGAAATGTTTAGGAAAGAAAATGAAAACTTTTCGAACTTGTGCAAAAAGAGGCCAAAGTCATAAAAAGGACCAAAAAAAAAATGCAAAGAGTAAGCACACCTACAACCCAACTTAGTGAGTTCACAAACCACTGAATTGACGATCACTTAGATGCCCTACTATTGCTGGCCACTTAATGACTCAATAAATCAAGTAGAAAGATGATAATCCAACAAGCAAACAAAACCAAATGAAAAGTAGATTTCCAATCAGGGAGAAGATGGTCCAAAAGTCTTACTGGGTGAAAACCACAAGAGCAGAACACACTGGCCAAGATTGAGGTCAAGCCCTAATCTTCACTTATAGGCATTGATGTGACTGCGTAACTAACAACAAGCGCCATATGTTGGTCTCTGTGACTATTTCTCAGTAATTCACACTGGTGGGTGCAACTATCAGTGAATTAAGCGCACTGATCGAGGGAGCTAAGGAAAAATAAAGAATTTTTTGAAACAGGGACCAGATCTACTACTATGAATTTTAGACTCGGACTAGTAAGTAGGAGAAAATAAACAAAACCAAAGGGAAAACGTGGAACTAGAAAAATTCTCACGAAATCATGAAATCCAAGATAAACAAAAGGATTGGGATCCCTAGTGGAGTCACCAATTTGTGGTGAAGTAAAATTATAAGTGTGAACACGAACGAATTTCTCTAGCCCAATAATGGGTCTAGCCACAACAGAGACATTCTATGGAATATTTCCTTAGGTTAGAATCAATCAAGAGGGTCTACCTCTTGGTTCGCTTATCATGCTTGATGATGTCTTCGCTTGCTCTCTCTAGCTATTTCTTGCTTCCTTCTTCAAGCACCTGAAACAAGTAAACAACAACATACACCAGACATGATAATAGAAAAATTGCAATTCAACCTACTTAACAAGTCAAGAAACATTAAGCCATGAATATGTAATATTACAAAACATGTAGGAAATCAATCGATAGTTGCATATATTAATATCAAAGAGAGATTACAACCATTCATCTTGACGTTGCAGTCCTCCTCTGAGAAGACTAGGTTCCCACACACTTCTACTAGCATTCCATGATGGCCTCAAGAAACAATAGTTTTAAGGCTTTTCCCTTTGGGCTTCACTCTAAACCAAATCACACTTCTCCCTCACACAACTAGATAGTTACAACTAGTAATAGCTTGATGTCTACTCCAAACCAAAATAGCTTATGCACACTAACATCGACACTCTAACTAGCTTGTGCTTGGGAAGAAGGGAAACAGTGTAAACTTTGAAATGGGAATTGATACTGTTACCTGTTTCATAGAAATAGCAAAAGAGTGACCCTGATTTTAAAAAGGGGGGATGCAGAACACACAAATATTTTTTAGAGCATAGTTTTTGGCACTTTAAACTTTTTTATGTACATTACGTTTTAGAATGTTAGTAATTTGCATGTTGATTTAAAAAAGTAGTGATTCTGCATCAGGTCCTTATTTTAAAAGACCTATTTTTTGACTTTAAATTTTCTAATGTATGAAATGTAAATAATTATTTTCTAAATTTAACAAATTTTGACACTTTAAAGTTTTTATGTCAAATTTTTTATAAAAAAAAAGCAAATATAAAAATATATTAAAAAAAAGACAAAAAAATCATATATATATAATATCCTGTGGATGTAACCAAAAAAAACGTTACCAAAAAAAAAAAACATAAATTAACTGGAAAAGTGGAAATTTTAAAAAGCAATAACAAACAAAACAAAAAAAATAAAATAAAACCACAACTAGATTTAATAAAATAGAAAAAAAGCCAATAAAATCTAAAAACTATTATTTAAATCAAAATAAAAACAGTGAAAAAGAAAAAGCTAAACAAAAACAAAATATATAAAATTAAAAAAAAAAAAAAAAAAAAAAAAAAAAAAAAAAAAAAAAAAAAAAAAACAACAATTAAAATTTTAAATATATATAATTATATATTAAAAGATAAAAAAAAAAAAAAAAAAAAAAAAAAAAAAAAACTAAAAACATTTTTAAATTAATAAATATATATATGTTAAAAAAAACCATTTAAAAAATTTATAAAAAAAATATATTTCCAATTTTTAAAAAATAAAAACATTTAAAACTTTAAAAAACATATATTTATGATTAAAACTTTAAAACATATATATGCATGTAGCTTCGCCACCCAGGGCCACACTCCTAAGGGCAGCCAGGTGGTGGCTACCTGATTTCGAGAATTGGATAGCCACCCCATGGGCGGTCAGGCGGTGGCTATTTGATTTTCGGAATTGGATAACTACCGTCCGACTGCCCGTGGAGGTAGCTATCTGATTCTCGGAATCGGATAGCCACTGCCCAGCCACCCTCACAGGCGGTCGAGTGGTGGCCATCTGATTCTAAGAATCAGATAGCCACTGCTTGGCCACCCCCATGGGTGGCTGGGTGATGGCTATCCAATTCTGAGAATCAGATAGCAACTCCCATGGGCAACCAGGCGATGGCTATTTGATTCGAAGAATTGGATAGCCACCCCCATGGGAATTCGGGCAATGGCTATTCAATTTTGAGAATTAGATAGCCACCCCCACAAGTGGTCAGGCGATGGCTATTCGATTCCGAGAATCAGATAACCACCCCCACCGGTGGTTAGGCGGTGGCTATCCGATTCTCGGAATCGGATAACCACCCCCTGACCGCCCTTAAGGTGGATATCTGATTCTCATAATCGGATAGCCACCGCTCAGCCGCCCCCACAGGCGGGTGAGTGGTGGCTATCTGATTTCGAGAATCGGATAGCCACCGCCCACCGCCCCATAGGGTGTGGCCGGAAGTGGCATTCGATTCTCAGGAATCAATAGGCACCGCTCAGCCGCTCGTCTGGGGCGTGGCCGATATAAATTGTTTTTTTTAAAACAAAAAATAAATTGGTTAATATGTTTATGTATTAGATATATTATATATATTATATATATATATATATATATACTATATATATTTTAAATGTTATATATTATTATATATATTTTGTAATATTATATTTTAAATGTATTTTAAAATATCAAAAATATTTAGTTTTTTTTAATTTTAATGTTTTTAATTATTTTTTTTTTAAATCCAATTTTCTACTTTTTAATTTTAAATTATATAACATTTTGAAATTTAAAAAATAAATAAAATCTATATTTGTTGTTTGTTTTTTTTATTATATTTTATTATTATTTAATTTAAAAATGTTTTAATAAGGAATTATTAATTTTTTATAGAAATATGTAATTTTTATTTATTTTTAATTTTAATTGATTATCGGGTTTATTATTTTATTTTTATTTTCAACACTATTTTGATATTATATAAGAAGGTTTTTATAATGTTTTTATCTTATTTTGTAGTTTTTTTTAAACTTCTATTTTCTTTTATTTCTGTCTTTTTTTTTAATTTTATGTTTTGTTTTTAATATACATTTTTTTTTAATTTCCTATTTTTACTTAATTTTATAGTATTTTAAATTTTTTTGTGTTTTTTTGAAATTTTAATGTTTTTCGGAGTCATAACAAAATACTTTACACAATTATTTCAAAATGTTGAAAATTTACTAAAAAAACATTATTCCAGCATCAACACTTTTCGTTTTGAGGGTGTTTTTGCACAATTTTTGCACATAAAAATTTGGTTTTACTGGCATTTTTTTAAAATGTTAGAAATTGACCCTAAAAAAAATATCCATCGTTCCATTATTAGCACTTTTCATTTTCAGGTTGTTTTTTGTACAATTTTTGCACAAAAAATTCGTTTTCACTGCCATTTTTAAAACATGTTCAAAATTGACCTTAAAAAAAAGCCATCATTCTAGTATACACACTTTTCATTTTTAGCACTGTTTTTCATGTTTTTTCGGGATTTTTTGGGAAAAGTTATCATTGTGAGTTTATAGTTTCCGTTTCAAAGTTTACATTGTTTGGAGGTTTATATAGGAAAAATTGATGGGAGATGGATCCTCTTCTCATTAGAGAAGGTCTTATCCCTTGAAGTAGTTCCATCATTATTGGGGAAAGGAGCCTAAACTTTCATCCTCGACCCCATTTGGTCAAACCATTTACCAGACTTTTGTTACAAAGCTTCTAGAGCTGGAAGCTTCATCTCTTAATTTAAAAAACTTTCCATAACAGGATCGACGCGACTGGAACACAGCTCAATCACTCTGGTCAGTGTGAGGAGTAGTGCTAATCTTTGCATATCGTCATGGAGGAGACAAAGGCCATTAACACCAGTCTTGTAAATTGGGCAAAACAAAAGTTTCACGGGAAATGGTGCAAAAGGAAATTTATCTGCTCATAAAGAGGGACACAATGGGAGTTCTTCATGAAGGCAAAGCATGCAGGGTTCACTATAGAGGTCCTCTGGGATCAAGGAACAGGGAGTATAGGGGCAGTGAGAAAATGTTGTGTAACAATATATATATATATATATATATATATAATATATAATATATTCCAAATTCTTGAATTGACATATTTTTTTAAATTTGATTTGAAGAGAGCTTATGCCTAGAGTTAATGGAAAGGATAATGAATACAAACTTCAAGGTGGAGAAGTTTAATCGAAAGAATAACTCTGAGATAGTGAAGCTTAAGATGTGGGATTTTTTAGTGCAGAAAGGAATACATAAGGCAATGGATGGAAAGAGATAAAATCCTATGGGTATGATTGATGAGGATTGGGAAGATTTGGATGCAAGAAATGCCAATGCCTTTTAGCTGTGTTTGGAAAATGACATTGTGTTAAATATTATTGGAGAGGGAAAAGTAGGATGATTATGGAGAAAAATGAAGAGATTTTATATGACAAAATATTTGACAAATTGAATCTATTTGAAGAGGCAATTTTACAATTTACAAATGAAATAAGGTACAAAAATTGATGATCATTTAGGTGGTTTAAATACTCTTATATGTTACTTAACTAGTAAGGATGTAAAAAATAATGATGAAGATAAGTCATTCACATTATTGTGTTCATTGCCTAAATCTTGGGACCACTTAGTCACTTATAGTATCTTTAGCACAACTATTATTCTTGATTATGATTATGTTGTGGGAGAATTGTTCTTTAAGGAGGTATAGAGAAAATTTAGTAGAGAAACATCCACACTAGAAGCAATGGTGGCTAGGGTTTGATCGAAAGAAAAGGGTGAGAAATTGAGAGTTACATCAAGATATAGGTCAAGAGGAAGAAAATGTAAACTAAAATGTTGGTACTAAAATAAATCAAGGCATGTCAAGAAAGAATGGTGGAAGAGACTGGAATCCAAGGAACACTCCAAAAAGGAAGCGGATCTAATTCAAATAGGTCTAGGTGTGGTTGATAAAGTTTATATATTTGTAATGTTTCCCAATATTATGAAGAATGGTTATTAGATTCTAGTGCTTCACATCACATTTGTCCACATGAAAGTTGTTTTTTTTCTTATCAAGTTGTTGATGGCAGTATTTTTCTTATGGAAAATAATGTTTCTTGTAAGACTATTGGAGTTGGAAGCTATAGGATTAGAATGTTTGACGGTATTGTAAGGAGATTAAAAGAGGTAAGACATGTACTTGAATTCAAAAAGAATTTAATTTCCTTGGGAATTTTGAATTCTGGAGGTTATAAATTTACAGGCCAAGGTGGAGCACTAAAGGTGTCCAATGGTGATTTGGTGGTTATGAAAGCAACAAATACTAGGAACATTTACAAGCTAGAAGATAGTACTCAAATAAAAAAGCAACAATGGTATTTGAAGATGTAAATGAATCTACTCATTTGTGGCATCAACTACTATGTCATATGAGCAAGAAAAGGCTAAAGGTATTGATAAACTACAAAGTAATTCCAAACTTTAAAATATTTGAATTTAATTTTTTACAAACATTGTATTTTTGGAAGTATTATAGGCAGTAGTTTAAAACAACTAGTCATACAACTAAAGGAATTCTAGATTATATTTATTCAAATGTATGAGGGCCATCCTTTACAATGTCTTTTAGTAGATCATCATATTGTGTAACACTTATAGATGATTACTCTAAAAACACGGGGATCTTGTTCAAAACAAAAATTCTGACATGTTCAATATATTTAAACAATTTATAGTTTTTATTGAAAAGGTGATATAGCAAGTCAATCAACTATTTAAGAACATCTAATGGAGGTGAGTTTACATCTTTTTAATTTGAAAATATTACAAAGAAATTTGGATTGAAAGGCACAAAAACATAGTATACACTCTCCAACAAAATAGTGTGGAAGAATACACAAATAGGACTCTTCTAGAGAGAACAAAATGCATTCTCAGCAATACCAAATTACAATAGAGTTGTGGGTAGAAACAGTCACTACATATATCTAGTAAATCGTTCATCATATATTGAAATAGACTATAAGATTCCTAGAGATATATGGGTAGGTCATCCTTATCATTACTTAAATTAGAAATTTTTGGTTGTGAAACATATGCCCTTCTCAAAAATCAATGTTTTATGTTAGACCCTGGATCAAAGAAGAATATATTTGTTGGTTATGATGATGTACTTAACGGATAAAAATTGTGGAATCTTACTACCCACAAAATCATTATTAGCATGGATGTAGTATTTGATGAATCCTTGGTAGAAATTTGATAGAGTTGCAACTTATCAATAAATTTAATCTAAAATCAAGAGACACAATTCTACTCTACTGATTTGCAAAATGGAATTCACAATTTATAACAACATGCATAGACATGCAATATGAAAAACCACAAATACAAAATGATTTCTATGCGAACCCAACTAGGAAAAACCAATTAAGCCTGTTTGCATTAATCAATGATTTGAGAAAATATTACAATTGATAGCTCCAAGTCTGAGCTCAACCTACAAAATAATAATTATTCTCTTTCTCAATGAATAAGCTCTAGCCAACACTTAGCCAAATATTTTCTCACCAAGGCCCCTATTTTCTTGTGAAAATCCTAAGAAAAATTTCCCCTATTCCTTAGGAATTTCTTCCAAAAATTATTGTGAAAATCCCAAGGATTGATCATTGATTGCATGTGTCACATGTACATTCAACACTAGTTTACAAGTAATGTTACACTACCTTGGAATCTCCACCACAACTGATCAATTAAAATGCCTTGCATGAATGATATATTTTTTTGTTAATTGATCAGTTAATTGAATGATCTCTGAGTTAGACTATTGTCCCACTACACAACTGACCTCTAACTAGTTCTATTAACTGTTATAACTAGTTTAACTAAGTACAACTAGAAATAACTAAATGGGATTGATATAAATTAGTAATCACACATGCGTAATTGAACTCCAAGCCCTCTAACTTGAATTTACTGAGCTAAGTGAGTGACAAGAGCCATGTCATCTTAATTAACTACCTCCAAGTTGTTTGTTGATGTGGAAATTTCGAATTTTCTCAATTTGATCAAGGCTAAGCTAAATTGAGCCTTTCTTACTACACTTATCAACACTCCCTCTTAGAAAGCAAGGTATATCAACCACCCCTACCTTGCACCTGTGGAATTCGAACTTCCCTCTTGACAAAGCCTATGTCAGGATGTTGGCACCTTGTTCCTTAGTTAGAATGTATTGTAGAAAAATTATCCTCCTCTACACTTAGTCTCGTAAATGATGATACTAGATATCTATATGCTTGGTTCGATCATGAACTATTGGATTCTAGTAGATATCTTCATGCAATTGTGATTATCACAATACATCACAGTTGGATCCATCTCTTGACCAAGCAACCCCACAAGTATCTTTCTCATCTAGATTGCCTCACATGTTGGTTGAATTGCAACCATGTATTCAACTTCTGCTGAGTCGAGTGCCACGGACCTCTACTTCATGCTATACTAGGAAATTGTTACGAAACTAACACTAAAAATTGCACCTGATGTACTCTTTCAGTTAGATGGACTCCCTACACAATCTGCATCTGTGAATCCATGCAGCCTCACTCCCTCTATCTGTATGTACCATAATCCATACTGGGATTATCTGGTCATGTGTTAACAAATACATTAGTGAACCCACTAGCTATGGGTAAATGGTAGCATCAATCTCTTCACCTGAAGTGGTGTTTTCCTTCCTCCATTTGGTCACTAGAGGTGTATCTGTGGGCTTACAACTCTCCATGTGCAACATTTGTAGTATCTCGGTGGCATACTTTCCTTAAGACACAAACAATTCCCCTCACCTTGCTATACTTCCATCTCAAGGAAGTGGTGCATGAGACCCATGTCTTTAATCTGAAATTCGCTTGCAAGCTCCTCCTTGCAAGAGTTGATCAGTTACTCATCACTTGTCAATATTAATTTTGGGTTGTGTTATATTCTTTCCATGACTAGCCTTTGTAGTTTACAGGGGGGTTAGAGGTGGGGTGGGTAGCTCCTCTCTACGGGGTCTGGGGCAGCGCCCTGGGGAAATTTTTTTTGGACCATATATTAGGTTGGGTGGACCTACCTATGGTTTTGTGCATGGTTTTCGCACATGGTTTTGGATGCGATGGTTTTTGGTCCATGGTATTGGATGCTTTGGCATGTATAAATATGTATTGTAACATTGAAAGGAATATAATTTAAAATGAAGTTGGTAGTCCCGATTTTGGGATCCATGGGAAAATCTCTGTGTATATGTGCTTTATGTGTTATGCTCTAGCATTGTTTATTTTCTGTGTTTTACAATTTTGTATGCACGTAATTTCTGTATGGGGTTAAAACATACATTTGGTTTCAAAGTTATTTTGGCTTCAGGGGACACCTTTGTTGCTGAGGGGTTTTTCTAGGGCCTGTGGTAGACCCTGTTTAGTGGGAGATGTGCGAGATCAATTCAGTGGTGAAAGAAGATGGTGGGCAGTGGAAAGATAGAGATAGAGAAATTTAATGGTCAGAGTTTTGAGTTATGGAAACTCAAGATGGAGGATCTGTTGGTGGATAAAGATCAGCGGATTATGGTAGATCTAGGTACTAGACCAACAAGAGTGTTCGATGAAGAATGGAAGAAGTTGGATCAGAAGGCAAAGAGCACAATACGATTGTGTGTCTCAGATTCAGTATTGCTAAATGTATCAGGGGAAGCTATGACAAAGGCTTTGTGGGACAAGTTAGGGACTTTGTACCAATCTAAATCTCTGGTGAAGAAATTATTCCTAAGGAAAACGTTGTATAACCTGAGGATGAAAGATGGAGAATTGGTGACAAAGAATCTAAACGCATTTAATACTATAGTAATTTAGTTATTATCTGTTGATATTATAATTTCAAATGAAGATAAGTGCATCAGTTTGTTGTGTTCTCTACCAGATTCATAGGATAGTCTAGTTATTGCAATATGTAGCAATGCAACTACCTTGCAGTTTGATGAAATAGTCTCATCCTTGCTGATGGAGGAGATGAGACAGAAAAATATGGAGAGCCAGAATGGTGATGCCTTGATTATACGAGGACTGTCCTAGAACAGAAACAAAAATAATTCATTGAGTGGGAGATCTAAATCTAGAGGGAGATCTAAATCTCCAGGAAAACCTGTAAAGGTGGTTTGCTGGAAATGCAGAAAGGAAGGGCACTACAAAAGGGACTGTAAATCTAAAGCTCCTGACAAAGGAAAGGGATCTGATGATGCTCCTTCTGCAGAGGCGAAAACCACCTTAGATGAAGGTGGTGATGTGTACTTGGCTTGTTCAGGTACACATGTAGATCATGAGGCATGGTTGATTGACTCAAGTGTATCATTTCACTTCACTCCCCATAGAGAGTGATTATGTGAGTATGAGAAATATGATGGTGGTGATGTCTTCTTAGGGGATGATAGGAAGGCTAGAATCATTGGTTGTGGAAAAGTAAAGTTGAAATTGCAAGGTAGAAGTGTTAGAACACTTTCGAGTGTTCTGCATATTCCTGCATTGGCCAAAAATCTGATTTTTGTAAGCAAGCTAGATGATGCAGGTGTAAAAACAATATTCGAGAAAGATACCTGCAAGATGGTTTAGGGAGCACTGGTATTGATGTGGGGTGTTTAGATTGAAACTCTGTACAAGTTACAAGGTAGCATTGTTATTGATGGGTGCAACAGTTCTGTGGTTCCTGAAAGTGGAGCAAAAAATATAGTGGTATCTGGAGAAAAGACCATGCTATGGCATCAAAGGCTTAAACATATTGGAGAGAAGGCCCTTCAAATACTTCATGGTAAAAGTATGGTAGAAGGCATGGCTAATAGCTCTTTGGATTTTTATTTTTGTGAAAGTTGTGTATATGGGAAGCATAATCGGGTGAGTTTCCCCTCTTGTGGTAAGAGGGTGAAACAGATATTAGAGCTTGTGCATAGTGATATGTTTGGACCTGTGAAGGCTCCATCACTAGGTAAGTCTGTGTACTATGTATCATTTATAGATGACTTCTCAAGGAATACATGGATATATTTCCTTGAGAATAAATCTAAAGTCTTTGATAGGTTTAAAGAATTTAAGGCTCTGGTGGAAAAATAGACAGAGAAGAAGATAAAGGTGTTGAGGGCAGATAATGGTGGAGAGTTTTGTAGTAAGGAATTTGAAGAATTCTGTAAGAAGTGTCGTATAGCATGATAGAAGACTACTCCATATACACTTGAGAGAAATGGAGTTACAGAAAGAATGAACAAGATGTTAATGGAAAGGGCAAGAAGCATGCTCAGTGGTGCCGGGCTAGGACTGGAATCTTGGGTGGAGGTGGTGGAGATTGCATGTTACCTAGTTAGTAGGTCACCTTCATCAGTGTTGGAGGATAAGAATCCATAAGAGGTATGGATTGGTAATAAACCCTCTCTTTTACGTCTCAAGGTATTTGGATGTGACGCATATATACATGTTCCAAAGGAGAAAAGAACAAAATTGGGTAGTAAATTTGAAAAGTGCATCTCTATTGGGTATAAGGATGGTTTAAAGGGTTATAAGCTTTGGAACCCAATAGAAAGGAAGGTTGTGTACAGCCGAGATGTGGTGTTCAGATAGGTTAAAGATGTTATTAAACATGAAGTCCAACAAAAGGAACCTGAGAAGATAGAGTTTGAGCTAAAGGAGGAAGAATGAGACTCTACAACAGAAGAGGAATCAGAAGATGAAGAGCCACAAACTCTAGGTGTGAGAAGATCAGTTCAAGAAAGAAGGTAGCTAGAAAGGTATAGTCCATCTGCTTTCTATTCAAAATTTTCTTTATCTATTACTAATTATTATCCCAGAACTGTGAAGGAAGCAGTAGATTCAGAGGATGGAAAACTCTGGAAAGAGGCCATGGTTGATGAAATGCCATCTTTGCACAAAAATGAGGCATGGGAACTAGTGGAGCTGTCGGCTGGAATGAAACCCATTGGTAGCAAATGGGTGTTCAAGAAGAAGACAAATGTAGAATGAAAGGTGGAGAAATACAAAGCTCGGTTGGTAGCAAAAGGTTATTCCCAGGTGCTAGGAATTAATTTTGGTGATATTTTTTCTCCTGTTGGCAAGGTAGCTTTTATTATATTACTTTTATCTGTTGCTGCTGCTTTTGATTTTGAGGTAGAAAAGATGGATGTGAAGACAACATTTCTTCACGGGGATCTAGAAGAGGGGATCTACATGAAGCAACCTGAAGGCTTTTCCATGAAGGTTAAGAAAGAACTAGTATGCAAGTTAAAAAAGTCTCTGTATGGGTTAAAACAACCACCAAGGATGTGGTATCATAAATTTGATACATTTATATGGGAACTTGGCTTCACCATATGCAAAGAAGAACATTGAGTGCATTTTAATTTAATTGGTGACCATGTTATTTATTTGGTCTTGTATGTGGATGATATGTTGCTGATTGGAATTGACAAAGAAATTATCCAGTATTTTAAGACCCAATTATCCTCCAAATTTGACATGAAAGATCTTGGTGTTGCAAACTATATTTTGGGCATGGAAATTAAAAGAGATCGGGCAAAGAGGAAGCTATGGTTAAACTAAAGGAAGTATGTCGAGACAATATTGCAGAGGTTTAATATGCACGATAGTAAACTGGTGAAGGTTCCTATTCCTGTAGGTGTAAAGTTATCTGCTAAACAGTGTCCTAAGACACAAGAAGAGGAAGAGGACATGTCCCGTGTTCCATATGCAAATGTAGTCGGTAGCCTATGTATGTGATGGTCTGTACTAGACTAGATATTGCACATGTAGTGGGAGTATTGAGCAGGTTTATGTCAAAACCAAGAAAGGAGCATTAGACAATAGTGAAGCGGGTTTTTAGGTATTTGCATGGCACTAGTGATTATGGTTTGTGCTACCAATGAAGACTAGGATTGGACAGAGTTTTGGATATCCATGCCTTTGTTGATGTAGACTGGGCTAGAGATCTAGATTAGAGAAGATCTACAAGTGGGTATGTGTTTAACCAATTTGGAGGTGCAGTCAGCTGGATGAGTAAGAAACAATCTGTAGTGGCATTATCAACTCCAGAGGCAGAATACATGGCAGCCACTCATGCAAGCAAGGAGGCAGTTTGGTTGTAGAGATTGTGTTCAAGCAAGGGGTTAGTACAGGGAGCTATAAGGATAGTCTGTGAGAGCCAAAGTGCAATTTTCTTGGCAAAGAACCCTGCTTATCATTCAGAGAGAAAGCACATTGATGTTCAGTGTCACTTTGTGAGGGAAATGATAGAATACAAAAAGGTGTTTCTGGTAAAGGTGGACACTTTGAAGAATATTATAGATGCATTGACAAAATCTGTGAGCTCTAAGAAGTTCTCTTGGTTTAGAGAAACAATAGGCATTTTAGGGTTGGATAAATGACTAAGCTCTCCTATGGCCCCCTATGGAAAAAAAACAAGTGGGAGAATGTTGGGTTATGTTATATTCTTTCCATGACTAGCATACGTAGTTTACGAGGGGGAGGAGCCCCCCCTTCATTATGTTGATTGTGTAGCAAGGGGGTCACAGGGGACACAATGGTTTTCGGTCCATGGTTTTAGATGCGATGGTTTTCTGTCCATGGTTTTGGATGTGATGGTTTTCAGTCCATGGTATTGGATGCTTCGACATGTATAAATATGTATTGTAACATTGAAAGGAATACAAGAAAAATCAAGCTCGTAGTCCCAGTTTTGGGATCCAAGGGAAAATCTTTGTGTATTGTGTTTTATGTGTTATGCTCTCGCATTGTTTATTTTCTATGTTTTAGAATTTGTATGCACAGAATTTTTGTATGGGGTTAAAACCTACAATTAAATCATCAAAATATAAAACAATGATAAGAAATTTATCTTCTACCAAAATATGACATAGGTTCACATTTTCTTCACTTTTGGTGAAGCCCAATCCATTTAGATAACTATCAATCCAAGTGTACCAATCTCAAGGTGCTTGTTCAATACTGTACAATTCTAGCCTGAGTCTACACACATGAGACTCTCGATCAAATCTCTCAAACCTTCTAGTTTATCTATGTACACTTCCTCCTCAATAACACCAATGAGAAATGATATTTTTACATCCATCAGGTGGATCCTCCACGCCATATGCACAACTTGGAAGAATTGATCTAATGGATGGTACCTTGCTATGGGAGAAAATGTTTCCTCATAGTTAATTCCCTCAACTTGAGAGAATCCTTTGGCCACAAATCTGGTCATTTACTTTTCTATTCTTCTGTCTGTTTCATGCTTAACTTTGAAGATCCATTTTGAACCCACAACTAATTTTTATGTTGGTCTTGGGACCGCTTCCCAAACACTGTTTTTTATGGTGGATCCATATTCTTCCACCATTTCATCAACCCAAACTAGTTGATCAGTTGCTTCCTCAAAATAGGATGGCTCAGTCTCTACAAGCTCAAACATTAGAGCCATGTAGCCAATGTACCTCTCAAGTGACCTCCTTTACCTGCACAAATTTGAAGGAGATCCCACATTCTCCCTCACATCTTGCACTAGTCATTTAGCTTCCATAGTTATTATTCTACCTTCTCTAGATGGTTATTATTGAGTGGATGTCTCCACTCTACCTCCTCTCTGGTCATGTTGAAATACGGAAACAAGAATATTCCAATTTAATTTGTCCTTGAATTAAATTGTGAATTAAAATCAAATTTAGTCTTAACAACTACCTGGAAATAATTAATTAAATTATTTTTAAATTAATTAGTTAGGCAAATTCAAGTTAGAAGTCTTTCTGAAGTAATGCAAGAGTTATCCCTTAAATTAAGGAGATAAGATTGAGTTATATTTGAGTTGTAATTAGTTAACTCAATTTACTAAGTTAAGTCTAGTTAAATTAGTTCCAAACTATTTGAGGAACTAGTAGTGAGTTAACAATTAGTTGATGCATTATTTCACTCAACTAGTGTTACTCCAGTTAACTGAAGATTCCCTCATCAGAAACTCATGCATGTCTATTATGAGAAAGACCCAGTTAAGATTAAAGTTCAAGGACAGTTTACTATAAGTTACCTGTGTTTTCTCATGGAGAAAACTCATGCATGCAGCCAAGGATTTATCCTTGAGGATTGCATAGTTTTGAAGGATTGATTTTCCACTTGGTAGAAAGAAAATCATCCACAAGGAACAATGCAAGGAAATAGGAGCTTGGAGGGCTGAGAGGAAGGCTGGAGAGAAGCCAAGATTGCCTGTGAGCATCTATGAGGATTGTACCAAGAGTTGGCTAGCTGTGAGAGCTAAGGCTTTGTATAATTCCTATGTATTTCCACCATGTATGATAATACAATAGTGTGGGGTTTTTATCTGAGGATTTCCCCAAAAGTATTTTCATGTGTATTGTGCCATTGATTCTTCTTCTTCTGGTTATATTGTTCATCTCAATCTTTAAGCTTCTGCAAAATGATAGTAGGAGTAGTTTATAGTATTTTGATTTGATTTATATTGCATTATATGGTTAACCTATCACAAATTTTCTACATGGTATCAGAGCTATGAACAGTATACTGAGAAGAGAATTCAAAGTTTGAAGTTCAAGGTTGCAGGTGCAAATTGAATTCATATCATAATTCAAGGTTGGCCAATGGCATTCTATGGCTTGAGACTTGAGTATGCCTTGGAAGGTAGCTTGAATTACATATCATGGAAAGATAGAATGGAGGCTGTATTAGAAGACAATGGCTTGAAGGAATTCATTGATCAAGAAATCCCAAAGCCAACTTCAACTAATGCACAAGAGTTGGTTCAGTGGAAGAAGTGTGTGGCGAAGGTGAGATAGATCATCCTTGATGGAGTTCAAGATCATATTGTCTCAAGTCTCCAAGGTAAGGATACTCCATTTTCAATGTGGAAGACATTGAAGGACCTCTACCAGAATAGTAGCGACTAGAGGAAATGTGGAAGACATTGAAGGACCTCTACCAGAACAGTAGCAACTAGAGGAAATTGGCACTCAAGGATAAGCTTCAAAGAATCAAGATGGAGAAGGGCGGTATTATTTCCACATATCTAAACAAGATCACCACCCATAGAGATGAGATTGGCAATGTGGGAATAACTACTACCAATGATGATATGGTGAGCCTCACTCTCCTTGGCCTTCTAAAGAGTTGGAATAGCTACCAGGCCTCTGTGAATGGAAGGGAGAAACCTCCAGATTGGGAATGACTGTGGTCGGATCTTATGCAGGAGGAGATTAGGAGGAGCACATGAGAGGGTTCTTCATCCAAGAATGATGATGAAGAAAATATGTCCTTAGCAAGTAAGGCAAGGAAAGGGAAGGGGAAGGCTTCCCATTTCAAATCAAATTCTTCTCATGGAGGGAAGAAGGATGACATGTCTAAAGTAAGATTCTTTAATTGTCACAAGATGGGACATTATGTGACTAATTGCCCATCAAATAAGTCCAAGAAGGGATCCTCGGAAGGATTAGAAGGTGAGGCATTTGTGTCTCATTTCGAAATGGACTTTACCCTCATCGCATGCATGGTGTCATTGATTATGGGTTGTGTTTGGTATCTTGACAGTGGAGCCTCATTCCACATGACTGGTGATAAAAATTTATTCAATGCCTTGGAGGAGAAAGACCTCAAGATGCACATAGAGATGGGTGACGATGGAAGGTATAGTGTTTCACGAGTGGGCACGACTGCTTTTCAGAGGGAGCATGGAGCTCCTCTCACCTTGACAGATGTGATGTATGTGCCTGGATTGAAGAAGAACTTGGTATCAGTTGCGATGTTGTAGGACAAAGGCTACGATTTTGTCTTCAGTAAAGGAAAGGCATTTCTAAGGCACATAGACACAGGTTAGACCAAGAGGATAGGTATTAGGGTGAAGAATATTTATAAACTAGAGGTAGATGATTATGCAGCATTGAGTACAAAAGAAGAATTGGTGCAAAGCCAAGACATTGGCAAGTTGTGGAACATGCGGTTGGGCCATTTGCATCATGGGGCTTTGAAGATAATGCAACAGATATCTGTAGGACTTCGCAAAGGTAAACTTGAGCAAGTTGACACATGCAAAGGTTGTACCTTGGGAAAGTATACCAAGTATTCCTTTCATGATTGAGACAGTCGAGCAGAGGCTATCTTAGAGCGAGTTCATATTGATTTGTGTGGACCATTCTCGATGGCATCCACAATGAATTAAAGGTATTATATGATTTTCATTGATGACTATTCTAGTAAATGCTGGATTTATTTCATGCAGAAGAAGGACCAAAATTTCACAAAGTTTTGTGAGTTCAAAGCTTGGGTCGAGAAAGAGTCAGGGAAGAAGATCAAGGCCTTGAGAAGCGACAATGGTGGAGAATATGTCTCTCAATAGTTTAATGACTTCTATGCAGTGAAAGGAATTAAACGAGAGTTGACGGAACCTCATAACCCACAACAGAATGGGGTGGCCAAGAGGAAGAACAAAACTATTATAGGGGTAGCACGGGCAATGTTGCATGGCCAAGGCCTACCACTTCACTTGTGAGCTGAGGCATGCAACACAACGGTCTATTTAAAGAATAGAAGCCCGCATCACATACTTGGGATGAAGACACTAGAGGAATCTTTCTCTGGTACGAGACCAAATGTGGGTCACTTCAGGATCTTTGGCTCATCGGTATATTGCCATGTGACAAAGGATGCACAAAAGAAGATTGAGCTGACAATAGAGTTGGGCATATTTGTGGGGTACACTGATACACCTCACAACTATCAGGTGTACTTTCCTACCAGTCGGAGGACAGTGGTTCATAGAGATCTCAAGTTTGATGAGAAGAAGGCCATGCGAGTTTCCCTTGAGAGGGAGCTCCAACTATAGGCTATGGAGGAACTGTTGGTTCCTAAGGAGGAGGAGCCTAAGACTGATGCAGAGTAGCTGCATGCAGAGGTTCCAGGAGTGGAGACATCCACTCAAGCAATGTCTTCCAGAGATGGACGGATGCGTACAAGAGAAGTTGATAGATAGTTGGAGGATGTGAGAGAGAATGTGGGAGCACCATCTCATCAGCACAGATAGAGGAGGTTACCTGAGAGGTACACTGGATACATGGCCCTTGATGGGGAATGTGTTGAGACTGAGCCATTTTCCTTTGAGGAAGCAGTGTAGCAGCCGATTTGGATTGATGCTATGGTGGAGGAGTATGACTCCATAGTTCATAACAGTGTTTTGGACGTGGTTATGAGACCAGAGAACAAGTTAGTTTGTAGTTTTTGTTGGCTTTACAAGGTAAAGCAAGCTGCCAATGATAGTGTGGAGAAGCATAAGGCAAGATTTTTTGCTCCTGGCTTTTCAGAGGTCGAGAGGATAATGTTGCTACAATATATTTCGACAGAGGGGTAAGACACTGACATTTAGACAAAGGAATTGTGAAAGTGTAAATTCGAGTTCCATAGAGACAGGATCAGGGTGGCAGATAATCCCTTTCTTTTTAAGAGGGAGTGTTGAAATATGGCAACAAGAATATTCCAATTTAATTTGTCCTTGAATTAAATTGTGAATTAAAATCGAATTTAGTCTTAACAACTATTTGGAATTAATTAATTAATTAATTAATTTTAAATTAATTAGTTGGACAAATTCAAGTTAGAAGTCTTTATGAAGTCATGCAAGAGTTATCCCTTAAATTAAAGAGATAAGATTGAGTTATATTTGAGTTGTAATCAATTAACTTAGTTTACTGAGTTAAGTCTAGTTAAATTAGTTCCAAACTCTTTGAGGAACTAATAGTGAGTTAACAGTCAGTTGATGCATTAATGCACTCAACTAGTGCTGCTCCAATTAACTGAAGATTCCCTCATCAGAAACTCATGCATGTTTATTATGAGAAAGACCCAGTTAAGATTAAAGTTCAAGGAAAGTGTACTATTAGTTTCATTTGTTTTCTCATGGATAAAACTCATGCATGCAGTCAAGTATTCATCCTTGAGGATTGCATAGTTTTGAAGATTGGTTTTCCACTTGGTAGAAGGCAAATCATCCACAAGGAACAATGCAAGGAAATAGGAGCTTGGAGGGAAGAGAGCAAGGATGGACAGAAGCAAAAATTTCCTGTGAGCATCTGTGAGGATTGTATTGATAGCTGGCTAGCTGTGAGAGCTAAGGCTTTATATAATTCCTATGTATTTCCACCATGTATGATAATATAGTAGTGTGGGGTTTTTATCTTAGGATTTCCCCAAAAGCATTTTCATGTGTATTGAGCCATTGATTCTTATTCTTCTAGTTATATTGTTCATCTCGATCTTTAAGCTTCCGCAAATTGATAATAGAAGTAGGTTATAGTATTATTCTTTGATTTATATTGCATTATTAGGTTAACCTATCACAGATTTCTACAGTTCCTCCATTTGTGGTTTCTCCACAACTTCTTGAGGATCCTCCTTTACAACCAAATGCTTCTCTTCTAGTGGGATTTCAAGCTCCCTCTCAAGGGAGCATCTTATTTCTTTCTCCCCATCAAAATTTACATCCCTTCACACAACTGTCATTCGAAGGGAAGGTAAGTACACCTGCTAATTGTGTGGAGTTTCAGTGTAACCCAAAAAAAATCCCAACTATGTTGTGGGCTCAAGTTTATTCCTCAATTCTTTGGAGACATGGCAGTAAACAGAGACTCCAAATATTTTGAAATGAGACAAATCTAAATTTCTCCCTGATAAGGCCTCCTCTTGTGTAATGATACCAATAATATGATGAGGACTCTGATTCTACAAGTAGATAGTTGTGTTACATGCATCTACCCACAAATGTAGTGGTAGGACTTGTTCATGTAGAACAACTCTAGAATATTCGATAATGCTCTGGTTCTTTCTCTTTGCTACCCCATTGTACTGTGGTTTTTGGGGAGCTGTCACTTCTCTTCAAATTCCTGCATTGGCATAAAAGTCCTTGAATTCATTTGAAACACAATCACCTCCATTTTCTCTTTTGAGACCCTTGACCTTCTTGCCAGTCTCTTTCTCAAATAGTTCTTTGAATTCTACAAATTTTGAGAATGTCTCATCCTTCTTCCACATGAAGAAGATGAAGCACTTCCTTGAGAAATAATCAATAAGAATAAAATAGTATTTATGTTTGGCAGTGGAGGTTGTCGAGAAGGGTCCATAACATCAGAGTGGACTCTCTACAAGACTGCATTTTCTTTTTTGTCTTAATCACGGAATTTGGATTTTACATACTCCCCCAAGGTACAACCCTTGCAGACATCATGTTTCTCAAGTGATACTTTAGGGAGTCCAGTGGTTATTTGCTGCATAATTTTAAGGGCACCATGGTGCAAATGATCAAGTCTTGTGTCAGAGTTCACCAACATCTCGACTCAGCACTTTCTCTGCCTTACTTCTTAATGCAATGCAATCTTCCACATCAATATTGTATAGGTTATTCACACAAACCCCAATCTGCTCCACTTGCCCAGTAGCCATGTGTCTCAGAAAGGATCTCTTTACTAAAAATAACATCATAGCCATGATCTTCCAAAACTACTATAGAGATGAGGTTCTTCTTCAGGCCTAGTACAAACATGACATCTTTGAGGTGAAGAAGGGATCCTAACTCCCTATTAAATTTTACTGCACCAGTCCTAGTAGCACTATACATTTTTTTGTCCCCAATCTCAATATACATCTGGAATATTTCTCCTCCAGGTCATTGAAAAACTCTCTACACCATATCATGTGGAATGAAGCACCTGAGTCCAAGTACCACACACTCTCCATCATGTTACTTTCCATGCATGCAGTCAGGGTGAAGTGTAACTCAAACTGTGAAGCCAATTTTTCACTTTTTTCTCCTCCTGAGTTCTTCTTGCTAGACTTTTTGTGTGGACACTTTGTAGCATAGTGCCCGAATTCATGACATTTGAAGAATTTTATTTTGGACAAGTCTTTATTCTTTCTACCTTGGCTCGAATCTAGTTTGGTTTGAGATTTATTCCCTTTTCAATTCTTTCCCTTCCCAACGAATGCAAAATTCTCTTCATCCTCTCCCTTGGATGAACCTACATCTCTGGTATTTCGCTTAATTTATTCTTGTACCAAATTGGACCATAAGCATTCCCAATTCAGTAATTTTTCCTTTCCAATCACATAGTCTTGGTATTTGTGCTAGGATTTTAGAAGGCCTAAAAGAGATATGTTCACCAGGTCATCTTCTACACATTCACACCAGCCCCTCCAAGCTCCTCCTGAAATTGTGTATTCTGGTAAGATACTGTGGAATCGTATCATTTTTCTTCATCTTAATATTTCAAAGTTTGTCTTTCAAGGCCAATTTTCTATGGTCACTACTATTTTAGAATAGCTTAATCAATACCTTCCACATGGAAAATGGTGTCTATTTTCTAAGGATATTTGAGAGAATGTAGTCTCTTACTTCCTCCAACATTATTCTCCTTGCCTTAGCTACATATTTATTCCATTGGGCTAGGTTCTCGGCATCAGTTGATCTTGGTTTTGGAATGGTTGCCTTGAAATAATCTAGCAATCCACTGTCATCAAGCAATAACTCCATGCGATCCTTCCATGCAATGAAATTCGAGTTTCCTTCCAAGCCATACTCTAATCTCAATCCATTGAAGGCCATTCTCCCAACTCTGAGGAAATATTGCTACACCGAGGATACAAATTTGAACCTCCTGAGGAACAATTTAGAAATTCTTGTTCTAATGTGAATCCTTCTCTGATACCATGTATAAATTTGATAGAGTTTCAATTTCTCAAGAAATTTAATCTAAAATCAAGAGACATAATTCTACTCTACTGATCTGCGGAATGAAATTCACAATTTATAACAACATGCATAGACATGCAATAAGAAAAACCACAAAACATAGTGATTTCTAAGGGAACCCAACTAGTAAAATCCCCTAAATCTTGTTTGCATTAATCAATGAATTGAGAAAATATTACAATTACTAGCTCCAACTCTCATCTCAACCTGCAAAAGAATAATATTTCTCCTACTCAATGAACAAGATCTGGCCAACACTTAGCCAAATATTTTCTCACCAAGGCCCTTATTTTCTTGTGCAAATCCTAAGGAAATTAGCCCATATTCTTTAGGAATTTCCTCCAAAATGATTCCGCAATTCCCAAGGATTGATCATTGATTGCATGCAACACTTGTACACTCAACACTAGTTTACAACTAATGTTACATTTCCTTGGAATATCCACCGTAGTTTATAAATTTGAATTCCTTGCATGCGTGAGATATTTTTGGTTGATTGATCAGTTAACTAGATTATATTTGAGTTAGACTGTTGTCCCACTACACAACTAACCTCCAACTAGTTCTATTAATTGTTAGAACTAGTTTGACTGAGTACAACTGGAAATAATTGAACTAAATTGCTATAAATTAGCAATCACACCTACATAACTGAACTCCAAGCCCTTCAACTTGAATTTACTAGGCTAACTGAGTGAGAAGAGCCATGTCACCTCAATTAACTGTCTCAAAGTTGTTTGCTGATGTCGAAATTTTGAATTTTCTCAATTTGACCAAGGCTAAGTCAAATTGAGCCTTTATTTCCACACTTCTCAACATCCCTCCTCATAGAATCAAACAATGTATAAATCAATATGAAAAATAAAAAGTGGAAAATATCATTGAATATTGTTTGAGACTTAAGCATTTATAGAAACTATGAAGTTGGAATAAGCTTCTAATGAAAAATAATTTGTGAATGTGGAAAACATATAGGAAAATGTGGAAATGCCACAACAAACACTAAGTAGATATACATGGGACATAAATCCTCTTAATATGTATAATGATTATGTTTCATCTATTGCTTTGATTACTAGTGACGGGGAACCTTCTTGTTATTAGGAAGAAATGGATGATATTGAAAGTGTTAAATGGAAATAGCAATGAAAGAATGAATGGATCCAATGGAGAAAAATAAAATCTAGACCTAATAGAACTTCCAAAGGACAAAAATGTAGTTGGCTCAAAGTGGGTCTACAAACTAAAAAAGGATGTTGATGGTAAATTTGAAAGGTATAAAAAGAAATTGATAGCAAAGTGGTATTCTCAGATGGAAGGTATTGATTTCAATGAAAATATTTCCCTAATTGTTAAGCTTGTTTCTATCTGTATTGTATTAGAATGAGTTTCTTTACTTGAGATTTTAGATGTTAAAACGATTTTTTTACATGGAAAATTTAGATGAGGGAATACATATAGAATGTATGGAAGGGTTTATTTAAATTTGAAAAATAAAAATTGCAACATTCCTCATGTTACCCCTATTGTTGTAATGTTAAAATTGTGATTGTGTAATGCTAGTGATGAGCCCCAAAATTGGTAACTTGTTGGGCTCATTCGGCCTAATTATACTTGTTCAGTCCTTGTTCAAATCCTTCATTTTCCATAGTTTATGCATTATTTTCAGTATGTTTATGTCATTTGTACGAATAAGGGAAGTCACTTTTCCTAGGTGGCTAACACGTGCTTATTTTAAGTTTTTTGACACATATTGGAGCAAAGTCAAGCAATCATGGGCTATAAGACAGCCAAGCCTAAGGTGAGGATTCGTAGGGGGATTTTCTATGGCATTAAATGACCCTTCCTCAAGATCTCCACCCCCAACTCCGAGCTCCAAAGACCACCAAAACCGAATCTAGGAGGCAACCAAGCAGGATTTAGAAGGGATTGTCTAACTCATAGTTTGGACAGCCGAGTTCCACAGATTGAGGAGGCCAGCTAGGTCCCTCGTGATGTATAAATGTTGAGGCCTCAGCCTTCGTAAGGGACTTTTGAAACTATTGTGTATTTTGCACCTCAGTGCTGCCAGTCCTATTTTGTTCTTTTGTAGCCATTTTTGGCATCACTCTTATGATTATTTTTCGATAATGAGAAGCAATTTGATTTCCTATCAAATCGGAGTTTTTCATAGGAGCCATAGCTCTCACGGCTGGGCCCAACCTGAGAGCCTAGGGCCTTCTTTCTGTACTGTTACTTTTCCTTTACGTATCATTGTTTTCCTTTATGCATTTGAACGTATTTCTGTTATGTAGATTTAGTTATGTTGCTTGAATAGATCTGTTCATGAATGACATTGCTTCAGGTGCTTTGGTAGGATAATAATAGAAAAGCCTCCAAGAAAAGGGACAACCACACTCCCGGTTTCACCTCATCCTTATTGGATTAGGGGCTGGAATTGAGGAAACAGTGCTGCCTCAACAAAAACACTAGTTTGCTTGACCATGCAATCCTTAGTGTACTGTTTTCATTAGCAGAGATTAGTCATGGGTTTGGACATCTCAAATGTTTCTTTGCATAGTTGATGTACAAGGTTTTCTTCCCAAATAAAGTTGTTTTTCATTTATGTTGTTGATGGTTAGACTAGATTAGCTCAAGATTTGATCATTTGCAAGACTTTGTTGATTTGATCGAAGTACACTGTGCATGGCATCTCCTCCATTCTTTCATCCACCCAAAGTATCATCTGAGCCACCTGTTTTGTCTCTTAGCCAAGTTCCTCATCTCCCATCTGTCCTTTTTGTTCACGTAACCCTACCTTCTTGCTCATCATTGCCTTAGCCTTCTTCAAGCCAAGTCAGCCTTATACACCTATTCACCGCTCCATCCACCAGTCCTTAGGCCATTTTAGACCCCTACCCTACCTGAAATTCCATCAATGCACCTTCCCTCACTCATCCATCCCCTAAAAACCGATTTCCAAACATCCTGTAGAAATTCTGAAACATCCTGTAGAAATTCTGAAACATCCTGTAGAACCCCTGCAGACTTCCTGTAGAAGCTCACAAATGAGGATTCTTGATAGCCAAACTTTTTGGAACTCTGTGGAAGAGTGTTAGGGACTCCTTAGACCCTCTATGAACCCCTTCCAACCTTTTCCAAGAATTTCTCTTCCTTGATCCACCCCTGAACAGTAAAGCACAGTTCAAGAATATGCATGAGAAAATTGACAACTTAATCAAAAATACAAAAAGATGCTTTCTTAGGACAAAGGTAGTCTAAACACATGTATTTTACCTTCATAGAAGTAATGGTATCTCTTTTAGTAGTTTTCACTCTCATCTTTGCATCAATAGGACTAGCTGGTAGAGTTAGGGTTTGCTAGGGTTTGCGTTTTCCTTCAATTCTTCAATCTCTTTTTGCGAGTAGATTAGCTTCCTTTGAGTTAGGTTTCATCCATCGATTAGAAGCTTCTTCTAAGAGCTCATAGAAGTTGGCTAAAGCCCCTAGCAGACTTGTGCCAGCTGACCAAGGGACAACTGCGGCAAGAGCTAGTACTTGTGCATACAACAGTGTCGCTTCCAAGTTTGTTACGAACAACCGGGTTGATAAAAGTAAAGAAGGGAGTCCCAGGAGTTGCAGCATTATTGCTGCAATACTGGAGCCCACCATCTTTTTGGTGTTGTTGCTGGGGAAGCATCAGACTATTGATGATTGTTGCTTTTCTTCTAGTTTCTCCTACAACCTTCTGCTAAGTAGTTTATTTCATTTCCATTTCGCAATTTCCTTTTCGCAAAAGTAAAATAAACATTTCCTGCTTTCATAGGTTAGCATTTCAATTTTGCAAGAGTAGATTAGCATTTCAATTCCGCAATTTAAATTCTACAAGCATAGCTTATCATTCCATTCCTGCAAGTTCATTTGAGCAAAATAGATTAGTCCTTTCCTGCTTTCATTTCAATTCCGCATTTTCATTCTAGCAAGATAGTTAGTTGCAGTTCAATCTATTTGAGTTTTGCAGGTACCAGCAGAGAAAAAAAACAAAAGCAAGAAAAAATTCTTTCCATTTCATGCCTCGTAGGAACAGAGATAAAACTAGCAAATTCTTACCCAACACCCCCACCACATCACTGAGTCAACCTTCTATCTTCTCTGGTGACAGTGAGCCAGAAGAACCTATAGGTGAACCTCCTGAGATATACGAAGATCCTATAGCAGAAGAAGAGTTAGGGAACACTCCATCTAAATCCATGGTTGAAAACCGAAATGGTAGAAGAGAAGACGAAAGAATATAGGGTGCCTTTCCCTTCCGAGAGACCAATGGAGACATGAAAATGAAAAACATAAGTCCCTCTGCTCTACCTCATTTCCATGGTCTGACTACTGAGGACCCTAATACCTTCCTGTTTGAGTTTGTTGTCCTTTGTCGAACTTATGACTATGCTGAGGATGAGCAAAAGCTGAAACTCTTGCCCTCTACCCTCAAGGACACAACATTACGCTGGTTCATGGGGTTACCTGGAAACAGTATCACCACTTGGGCTCAAATGCAACAAGCTTTCAATGCCAAGTACAGAGACTACTGTAGGTCCAAGGAAACTAAGGGAGAAATCTTTCGGATGACCATGGGTAGCGATGAATCTTTGGAAGACTATGAGGAGAGGTTCCAACTCAGTTATAAACGGGCCAGGTGCACACTTGACCCGGAATCTCTGAAGCTGGTTCTGCTCCGAGGAGTCCCTGAAGACCTTATGGACACCCTTAACCTGTTGGCTGGAGGAGACATCTACCAACTACCTTATGAGGACATAAAGGCCGTGTTTAGAAACCATTCTAAGGCAGCTCGAAAGAGAGGTAGGGGGAATAATCTCTCAGCTAGTACCTCTTTCTCCAAGCATGAGTTTTCTAACCAGATGGAAGACCTTAAGAGCGAAATGAGACAGACTATTGCCATGCAACTTGATACCTTCCGAATTCAGCAAAAGAAAGAAGAAGCTGAGAGGGCTTTGGCCATTTTTTGTCCTATATGTACAAGGAAGCATCCCAAGAATGAGTGCCCATTGCACTCAGTAGAGGTATTCTTTGTTTGTGAGGAATACCATCCCACCAACCAATGCCCTACCTTGCCTGGATTTAAAGCCATGTACCTAGGGACCGAGGTGGCTACTAAACCTCTCTACTTCCTCAACCAAAGGAGGCCTCATGGACCCAGACCTTATCAGTAGGGAATGCAAGGGTCATCCCAGGCTTATTACCACCTCAACCAATCTACTCACATGCCTTCTTGGGGTCCCCCTGCTCATCCTTCCTGGTCCGCACCTCCTCCGTGGTCTTATCCATCTCCATACCACACTCAACCTCCATCTCACTTGTTTCACTCTCATGCCCAGCCACAACCTCAGTGGAATGCACCTCAATCGGGGTGGAGGCCCCAATACAACACTCCTCTTGCCATTTTGCCTCCACCACGATCTCAACCACAACCATTACCTCCTGCTCCTCCAAGACAACCCCAGATGCCTGCTCAACTGAACCCGAACCCCAACAACAGATAGGCCCAGCAGGTATATACTAGGGAGACAACATGCCCTACGTATGCTATGGAGATCCAGGAGATCAACCTGCGATCTGGGAAAGTCCTTCTAGAATGCCAACCTCCTCCCCTAGAGGAGGAGGAAGAGAAATAGGAAAGTGAAACCAAGCCATTCCACCCTTTCCTGAGTGACTCACAGTAACCACACAACCCAACCCAGAAGAGGATGAGTTTGTGGGAGAACTCAAGCAGTTGTGTGTGAAAATTCCACTTCTCCAGGCCATAAAAGATGTACTAATATACAAAAAATTGATTAAGGAGAAATGTTTCAGGCACCCAGGCAGGCGAAAGAAAGATGCCTCAACCATCAATGTCATAGGACAACTGTCCGATCTCATGTTGGGGCAAGTAATCTGTTCGAAGTATTTGGACCCTGGGAGTCCTGTAGTTGATGTCCACATCAATGACACCATTATACCCCACACTTTGATTGATCTAGGGGCTGCCATCAATGTGATGACTACGGACACCATGCTTAAGCTCAATCTTCAGAGTTCCCTAAGGAAGACCTCGACAGTGCTGCAATTGGAAGACCGCTCCACTGTGACTCCTGAAGGGATTGGGGAGGATGTCTTGGTCTCCGTTGACTCCTATGAATACCCTGCGGACTTTTTGGTCCTCAAGCCTAAGGAAAAACTCATGGGATATCCCCTCATTCTGGGAAGGCCTCGGCTAGCTACTGCAGATTCTTACATCAACTATCGAGCCAGAAGCATGACCATAAAAAATGGGCCTATGTCCAAACAGATGGTCCTATACCCTCTTGCCCAACCTATGCTATAACATGACTTACCCCTCTGGTTGGAAGAAGAAGAAGAGGATGAGGTCTACTCTACACCATTATGCACAGTAGAGGCCAACAAGGGAGGTCCTCCAACCGAGGATGATTTGATTGAAAACTTAATTCAAAATCCCCCCCCTAGTGTGCTATCCTTGGAAGAATTGGTGGAAGATACCCGGGCCAATGCTTTAGTGGACCTAGGTGCCACTAATCCGACCACCCCCAGAGTTAAGAATGTGGAGTTTGGCCCTGAGAAGACTTTGAAGATAAGCTCCTCTCTCTCTCCCTCTTAGGAAAAGGAGCTATGTAGCCTCTTGACCCACCATTTGGAGGCCTTTGCTTGGAGCTACAAGGAAATGAAGGGAATCCATCCCTTAGTCTGTACTCATTATATCTACATCAAGGAGGACTGTAAACTAGTCAGGCAACCTCAGAGGAGAACGAATCCAGCCCTCAAGGACATTGTTAAAGAAGAAGTGCAAAAATTGTTGGATGCAGGATTCATCTACCCCATCTCGGATAGCGAATGGGTTTCCCCTCTGGTGTTGGTGCCCAAGAAAAATGGGAAATGGAGAATCTGTGTGGACTACAGAGAATTGAACTAAGCCACCAAGAAAGACCACTTCCCTTTGCCTTTCATAGATCAAGTGTTGAATGGTCTAGCAGGGAAGAGGTTTTTCTCTTTCCTAGATGGGTTCAGCGGGTATAATCAGATCCAAATCAGCCCGAAGGACCAAGATAAGACCACTTTCACTTGTCCATGGGGTACCT
Organism: Pinus taeda; assembly: GCA_000404065.3. Lineage (NCBI taxonomy): Eukaryota > Viridiplantae > Streptophyta > Pinopsida > Pinales > Pinaceae > Pinus > Pinus taeda. The sequence goes on from APFE030208366.1 coordinate 90,763, forward strand.
TTGCCTACCACGTCCTTCCCTTTGGGCTATGTAATGCCCCTCCCACTTTCCAGAGGGCTGTATTAAGCATCTTTGCCGAGTTGGTCCATGATTCGGTAGAAATCTATATGGATGACTTTACTCCTTACGGGTCTAGCTTCCAGGAAGCCTTATCCAACCTGGGAAAAGTTTTGAGCAAGTGCATTGAGATGAACCTGTCCCTCAGTCCTGAGAAATGTGAGTTATTGATGATTGAAGGGACCATGTTAGGCCATACCATTTCTCGCCAGGGGTTATAGGTGGATCCCAGTAAAGTTGCTATCATCAAAAGGGTCCCACCTCCTCAGAAGGTGAGAGATGTTTGGAGTTTCCTAGGATTAGCGGGATATTACCGAAGATTCATTAAAGAATTTAGTAAGCTAGCCTTGCCATTGTTTGGCCTCTTAGCAAAAGATGTTGAGTTTAAATGGTTGGATGATTGCCAGAAGCCTCTGAATGAATTGAAGGATAAGTCGGTGTCTGCTCCAATTCTGAGAGGCCCAAATTGGGCCCTACCTTTCCAAATCCACACTGATGCCTCGAACAAAGCCGTAGGGGCCGCCTTAGGACAAGTTGAAGAAAAACTCCCATATGCTATATACTTTGTCAACAAAAACTTATCCAAGGCGGAAATTAATTATACGGTAACTGAGAAAGAGTTCCTGGCTGTGGTCCATTCCCTGAACAAATTCCGACACTATATCACTAGCTATCAAACATTTGTACATACTGATCATGCTGCAATAAGATATTTAATGAATAAGCATGATGTGAATGCTCGTATTATTAGATGGTTACTTTTGTTGCAGCTGTTTGATTTGACCATCGTTGACAAACCAGGTAAAGAAAATGGTGTTGCTGACTTTTTGTCTAGATTGAATTTGACTGTAGGTGAAGAAGAAACCATGGATGACTAGATGCCGGATGAGCATCTGTTTGCTATCTCAGTACTCTCCCCATGGTTTGCTGATATAGCCAACTATCTGGTCTCCGCACAGTTCCCTCCACATTTATCCTCAAAGGAGAAGAGCAGAATCGTGAGGAAAAGTGCCTCATTCACTTGGATCAGGGGCAACTTGTTCAAACTTGGCCTTGATCAGATCTTAAGGCGTTGTGTAAGGGAGGAGGAAGTCTTTGACAGCCTCCTGAATTGTCACGATGGGCCTTGTGGAGGACATTTTGCAGCCAAGAGGACTGCTTTAAAAATTCTACAAGCAGGCTACTATTGGCCCACTCTTCATCAAGATGTCAGAAGATATATCAGCCAATGTGACTGATGCCAAAGGATGGAGAAACCAACCCCAAGGGACGAAATGCCTCTCCAACCTCAAGTGACTCTTGAGCCATTTGAGAAGTGGGGTATGGATTTTGTGGGTCCTATCAACCCTCCTTCAAGGAAAAAGTCTTACATCATTGTGTGCACAGATTATCTGACAAAGTGGGTAGAAACCAAGGCAATCAAAGCAGCAACAGAAGAAAACATTTTCTACAAATTTGGTTACCCAAGAGAGTTAGTCACCAATCAAGGAAGCCAGTTCACCTCCAATTTGATTGAAGACTTGCTTGCTCATCACAAAATCAAGCATAGGACTTCCACCCCATATCATCCTCAAGCGAATGGGCAAGTGGAAGTCGCCAATAGAGCATTAGAGGGGATCTTGACTAAGGTGGTGAGCAGTAGCAGAAGGGATTGGGCAGATCACCTAGTTGAGGCCACTTGGGCCTATAACGCCACTTGGAAGACCACAACCAGTTTCACACCCTATGAGCTGGTCTATGGGAAGAGAGCTTTGTTGTCAATCGAGTTTGAATACAACACTTTGAGGATGGCAGCTCAACTGGACCTAGATCTCAACCATGCTCAACAAGAAAGGTTAATGTAGCTGAATGGGTTAAACAAACTTCGAATGCAGGCCCTCCTCCACTCAGAAGTGATTCAACTTCAAAGGAAGGTATGGCATGACCGACACCTCAATGACAAACAATTCCAGCTGGGAGATTGGGCGCTGTTGTATGATTCTAGACATAAGGATTTCAAAGGGAAGCTGAGAACGAGGTGGCTAGGACCATATGCAGTGGAAAAGTGTAATGACAATGGTTCCATGCTTATCCGGACTATTGATGAAGAAGCCATCCCCATGCTCGTCAATGGGCATCGATTAAAGATCTACAGGAAACCTCTTTCGAGGCAAGAGTTCGTCAAAACTGTGGAAAAATCAGTGCTGGTCATAGAGAAGGGTTCTGCCTGTTTTGGGCACACCCTGAGCATCATTTATACTCAAAAAAAAAAATACAATAAAAAAGATCCTTGGGTGAAAACCTTTCTGAGGCGCCCAAGGCAGATTGTAAGAGTGAAAACCTCATTGAGGCGTTCCTGCTATCTCTCTAAAAAAAGAATGGAATAAAAAGATCCTTGGGTGAAAACCTTTTCGAGGCACCCAAGGCAGATGGTAGGGGTGAAAACCTCATTGAGGCGCCCCTACTATCTCTTAAAAAGAAAAAATAAAAAAGAGGAAAAAATAAAAAAAAAAGAGAAACAAAGAGAAAAAAGAAAAAGAAAAAACAAGCTGATCTCTGAAAGTGTTGTAGTTGCAGGAACACAACGCACCAAAGGAGGACTCTCAACTAAAGGACAAGGGTCCCTATCAAGCTACCAAACAGCCTCACATGCACACCCACCATGAACACTCATTTTTTTCAAAGTTTGGACACAATCGGGTCATGCTTTAGCCTTCTACAGGAAGCTACAGGACTTTCTACAGGAAGTTCTGTATTTCTACAGGAAACTTTCTATAGAGCTTTTGGACGGGCCAAAATTGACTCCAGGGAAGGATTTGGAGCTTGAAGTTGGCTGAGGATACATGCAATCACCCTTTTTTTCCATCCTCCACTCGTTTCACCTCCTTTCACCGCCATCACTCTAATCTGAGCAAGCATACCTGCACATGCAACAAGAACTCTGTTTTTCAAATAAGAAAAGTTGTCTTTTTCAATCTAAAAAATAAGGTCTTTTGAGGCTCGAGCGCTTACCTGTCTAGGTGACCTCAAGACCCTTCACCTATGAAACGTGACTCAAATTATGTCAGCATGCACCCCAGGAGGAGAAACAACTACAGGATGTCCTACAGGAATCCTGTAGTAGCTGATCCAGCTGGAGTACCTACCATGAAGACACCAACAACTCGCAGAACCGGTGCATGCCGTATTCGCCACCAGAGAAACGGGTCTCCAAGACTCACAGCTAGCAGCAGCCAATGAAGAGGAGCTCCAGCACTTGAGCACGATGCAGCAACACGCAGATCCAGCATCCCTTGTTTGAAACCTGAAAAAACCACGTCCATGGCTGCACAGGTAAGTGCCTAACCTTATTTCGACAAATTGCATAAGCTATACTCTGAATATGCATGACTGTGAGAATGACGGATTGAACAAGGCTGGCTGCCATTCAACTGGCCACCATAGCCAGTCAAGCAGCCTCGTAGGATCCGAACTGGATTGATTATGCCGAAAGGTTGGATAATTGGCACGTGGGAAGTGTACAATCTGGGAGAAGCGGAGGTATGACAAGAATGGTGACGGTAAATGCAGAGGAAAGAATTCGATAGTCAGGGGAACGCTGGGGAATGATTGCAATGACGTCAGCCAACGGATTAGCGGGGACAGCTCACCCCCGCGCCATGAATTCCGCAGAAATTCGAAATCGGCCGGTTGATACTTATGATGCACTGCAGTCATTTATGATCGCAACCGTTTTCCAGCCGAATGTGTGTCCTCCTCTGCAAGTGGTTGGCCTGAGTTTTCGACCTATTCAAACGTCATGCTACCGCTCAAACTGGTCCTGCGCTACCATAACCTCCTCCAGAAGCCGAGAGCAATTTCTACAGGAAGTTGCGCTACAGGAAACACGGCAGCCGAAGCAGCGTGAACTGTTCACGTCGAGGGTGGCGAATTTCAGTGAGGTAGGCAGAATTCAACTTCCCCATGAATTTTGTTTTTCCAAAGGTGGTGAATTCGACATAGTGAGGGGGGTAGAAAAATGTAAATGTGATTCTGTCTAAAGTTTTTTATATGTCGCTGCCGAAATCATCTTAGTAATCTGCATGTGAGATTTTCTCCACGCGTGAATGAAAAATCTGTCCTGTAGAAAGTGATACACCGTCAAAGCACCGTTAAAATTGTAAATTTTATGTGACTGTGTGTATAACGGAGGCGTAGCTCTATGCTCCGTGTGAAAAATCCCAAAGTTCTCCTTCTGTATATGTGAGCAGGCAAGTTCAGCACAGGGTAATTGACCAAAGATATCTTTTTTACGCTCTGAGGAGGAAATCCACCCAGAATTCCCAGTTTGCGTGAAAATGCAAGCAAACACAGAGTTTTACCATGCCGGGAGGGTTCATTCGAAAAGAACCTTCAGACTCCAAGAAATTATGGGAAACCCTTGAGGTGGTGGACTTGTTTTCCCATGCAAACTGGATGTCATTTTGTGACAAGCTCCAAGGTCACGACGATGAAATTGCGGAAGAATTCCTTAGGTCCCTAAAGCCGAAGTCAAAGACATTGGCCGTTGTCAACTTCAGAGGAGTGACCCTCAGACTCACCCCATAGTTCATCAACAGGGTAACTGATCTTCCAATGGGGTTTCCTTGGGATAAGGTGGAGAGGAAGCTAGGTCAGAAGGCTAAAAAAGAATTCTTCTTGCCAGAAGAACAATTCTCAGAAGATAAGAATGGAGTTCAGAGGACTAGCCTACAACCGTTCTGGAGTGAAGTCAGCCTCCAAATTATGAAGTATATTACGTGTGAGGGGCGATTTAGCATCATATATGGTTATCATTTTCGGCTGCTCACAGAACTCAGACACCACATGGACCTATCCTCAGAGCAAAAATTGAGCATTCCTTATTTCCTCCTGCAGTCCATGACTGAGTGTGCCACCAAACCCAGAGAGGGGACACCAGACCAGCTAGCTCATCATGGGCTTATTAAGCTCCTCATGGAAGATGCACTCTACACTTTCATTGTCCCTCTCTCCTGGGAAATTTTCCGGAATATTTCGAAGGATGATGACATCCGAGTCTTAGCTGAGGAGCTCACTTCTTCTAGCAGTGAGGAGAAGGAGCCTACTCAGGCAGAGAAGAAAGTTAAAAAACAAGAAGCCCCTGGAAAAACAATAAAGCAAGAGCAAAAAGGAACACCAGTAATGGGGCAAGTTGCTAAAACAGGGGATGATAGAATTACACCAACACCCAGGGAGAAAAGGCTACAGAGCAGGGCAGAACGGACTGAGAAAGTCCAAGACAGTAAGGGCACCCCTAAGGCAACCTCAGCCAAGATAAAAGGAAAAGTCCCCTCAGCCAAGTAGGCTAAAACAATGCCCTTAGCTTCTACAGGTAAGCAGCAGAGTATTTCTACAGGAAAGTTGAAAACGGCTTCTACAGGACTTTCTACAAGAAGTTCGAAAGAAGGACAACAAAAGGAGAAGTCGGCTGAAATCCTAGCTAGGGAGGCAGCAGCTATGCTGGCCACCCTAAGTACCTCTCGCAAGCCAAAAGAAAAATGAAAGAGGGAGAATCCTCTGTATTTCAAAGCGAGGAGTGTAAGGATTAAGACTGGCAGACCCCAGCCTCCATCAAAAGAACCGATCACCATCGTGGATAGCCCTACCACACCAAAGGATAAATCCCCCTCCAAGGCATCCATTACTTATGAGCGGGGGAGCCCAAAAACATCGTCATGGAGGGAAAGAATGAGAAATTGAGCTCAGAAGCCTCTCTACAGGATGCTGAGGCTATTCTATAGGAAACTTTGGCTAGGCTGAAAGAAACTGAGCAGATGGAGGAGAGAGCAACCGAGTCACCACAGGAGGAGGAGGGAGCAGCCAAGTCACCACTGAAGGAGGAGAAAGTCAATGCTATCATGGAACCAAGCCCTAAGCCCAACTTGCGCTCTTATTATAACTTTTTGGAGGCCGACAGAATTATTCCCCAAAATTTCACAGTGCCACTATTTCTAGCACTAGAGGAAGAAAGAGTACGAACCCACACGTGGATGAGGATCGCTAAATCTAAGGGAGTAGCAGATATAGGACCTATAAAGGAAAGGCTCAAGGAAGCACAAAGGGAGTTGGCAAGAGTAAGGCATGTGGAAAGCTCCCAGCAAGCCAAGTTAAGAGAAGAGAATGAGTTGCTCAGACAACAGCTCCAGCTGCAGAGACAAAGGAAAGAAAAGGACACGCCAGCCAAGGATCCCTCAACAGAGCCTCAAGGAAAAGAAGAGATGCAAGCTAATCTCGAGGAATTTAACCAGTAGCTACAGGAAAGGGGACTGCAGGCAGATATGGAGATACAATCCCTAAAGCAGCAGGTGCAAGAAAAGGAGGCACAACTGGCCTACATGGCCAGTTAGGCAATGGAAGCACTGCAATGTAGGCAGCCGACCAAATCTTATGGTCTGTACCTAAGGGACCAGTGGCTGCAGTTCCCCAGTTCTCCCACATGCAAATCCCCCAGCAGTTCACAGATTTATGTAACACCAGTTCATCGGAAGATAAGGCCAAGCTTTCAGAGTTTTACCTCCATAATTTGGCCCTTCCAAACATCACTTCGTGGGACCCCAACATAGTAGTAGGGGACATGCAGATGATGGCAATGACCTCATGGTTAAACCACAAAGAGAAGAGAGTAGCTGAGGTCAGGAATCTCATGTACCAGGAGTTACATGAACCACTGTTGATTAAAGCAGAGCCTGGGGACCCCACAACATTGATATCCGCTCACCAGCACCTAGCAACCAACTCTCAGGTTTTATTAGAGTACATGGATTGTCAGGCCCAGGCCATAGCACAACTCAAGGATATGGAATGATTACTAGGGGACAATTGTGTTCATGCTTGCACCCGTAGGTGGAACACATTGTCCCATAGCCTCAAAATTCGAGAATATCACACTCCAACTCGGATGAGGGAGGCTTTGGCACGGGTACCTCTCTACAAGAAGTCTATGCAGAACCTCCAAGCCAATTGGATAGGCCTCAAGCTAATTCCACCCTTGCTTTTGGAATTGTTAGAGGGAGGCACAGAAGAGGAGGAGCATAAGCAGTGGGAAGAGGTGGAGAGGAAGGCCGGATTCCATGACAGTGTGGTGGACACTACTTCAGAAGCCTGGGATGTGAGAGTGGCCATTAAAGCAATGAAAGACGAGGAGTTGGACTAGTTGCTCAGAGGATGAGCAACCCTTTTAGCAGGGGGGTGATGATGAGCCCCAAAATTGGTAACTTGTTGGGCTCATTTGGCCTAATTATCCTTGTTCAAATCCTTCATTTTTTAGTTTATGCATTATTTTCAGTATGTTTATGTCATTTGTACGAATAAGGGAAGTCACTTTTCCTAGGTGGCTAACACGTGCTTATTTAAGGTTTCTTGACACATATTGGAGCAAAGTCAAGCAATCGTGGGCTATAAGACAGCCAAGCCTGAGGTGAGGATTCGTAAGGGGGTTGTCTATGGCATTAAATGACCCTTCCTCAGGATCTTCACCCCCAACTCCGAGCTCCAAAGATCACCAAAACCGAATCTAGGAGGCAGTCAAGAAGGATTTAGAAGGGAATGTCTAACTCATAGTTTGGACAGCCGAGTTCCATAGATTGAGGAGGCCAGTTAGGTCCCCCGTGATGTATAAATGTTGAGGCCTCAGCCTTCGTAAGGTACTTTTGAAACTATTGTGTATTTTGCACCTCAGTGCTGCCAGTCCTATTTTGTTCTTTTGTAGCCATTTTTGGCATCACTCTTATGATTATTTTATGATAATGAGAAGTAGTTTGGTTTCCTATCAAATCTGAGTTTTTCATAGGAGCCATAGCTCTCATGGTTGGGCCCAACCTGAGAGCCTAGGGCCTCCTTTCTGTACTGTTACTTTTCCTTTACGTATCATTGTTTTCCTTTATGCATTTGAACGTATTTCTGTTATGTAGATTTAGTTATGTTGCTTGAATAGATCACTGTTCATGAATGACATTTCTTCAGGTGCTTTGGTAGGATAATAATAGAAAATCCTCCATGAAATGGGACAACCACACTCCCGGTTTCACCTCATCCTTATTGGATTAGGGGCTGGAATTGAGGAAACAGTGCTGCCTCAACAAAAACACTAGTTTGCTTGACCATGCAATCCTTAGTGTACTGTTTTCATTAGCAGAGATTATTCATGGGTTTGGACATCTCAAATGTTTCTTTGCATAGTTGATGTACAAGGTTTTCTTCCCAAATAAAGTTGCTGTTCATTTATGTTGTTGATGGTTAGACTAGATTAGCTCAAGATTTGATCATTTGCAAGACTTTGTTGATTTGATCGAAGTACACCGTGCAAAGCATCTCTTCCATTCTTTCATCCACCCAAAGTATCATCTGAGCCACCTGTTCTGTCTCTTCGCTAAGTTCCTCATCTCCCATCTATCCTTTTTGTCCACGTAACCCTACCTTCTTGCTCATCATTGCCTTAGCCTTCTTCAAGCCAAGTTAGCCTTCTACACCTCTTCACCGCTCCATCCACCAATCCTTAGGCCATTTTAGACCCCTACCCTACCTCCAGGTCCATCCATGCACCTTCCCTCACTCATCCATCCCCTAAAAACCGATTTCCAAACATCCTGTAGAAATTCTGAAACATCCTGTAGAAATTCTGAAACATCCTGTAGAACCCCTGCAGACTTCCTGTAGAAGCTCACAAATGAGGCTTCTTGATAGCCAAACTTTGTGGAAATCTGTGGAAGAGTGTTAGGGACTCCTTAGACCCTCTCTGAACCCCTTCCAACATTTTCCAAGCATTTCTCTTCCTTGATCCACCCCTGCACAGTAAAGCACAGTTCAAGCATATGCATGAGAAAATTGACAACTTAATCAAAAATACAAAAAGATGCTTTCTTAGGAAAAAGGTAGTCTAAACACATGTATTTTACCTTCATAGAAGTAATGTCATCTCTTTTAGTAGTTTGCACTTTCATCTTTGCATCAGTAGGACTAGCTGGTAGAGTTAGGGTTTGCTAGGGTTTGTGTTTTCCTTTAGTTCTTCAATCTCTTTTCACAAGTAGATTAGATTCGTTTGAGTTAGCTTTCATCCATCAATTAGAAGCTTCTTCTAAGAGCTCATAGAAGTTGGCTAAATCCCCCAGCGGACTTGTGCCAGCTGACCAAGTGACAGCTGCGGCAAGAGCTAGTACTTGTGCATACAACACCATCGCTTCCAAGTTTGTTACGAACAACTGGGTTGATAAAATTAAAGAAGGGAGTCCCAGGAGTTGCAGCATTATTGCTGCAATACTAGAGCCCACCAGCTAGCATGGAGGTTATGGTTGGTTGAGAAATTATGTGTAAGCATCAAATAAATTAACTTTGAATTTTAATTGGTTGGCTTTATTGGAGGAACATACAGATCCAAAGCTCCAAGGGGAGGGATTTTTATTAATTATTGTGTTCCTGGAGGGTTGTTGTGTTCCTATTATGTGCAAGTTGGTTTTCCTACGATGTGTCGAGAGCAAGCCATACCAACTGGCCTTAATTTTCATAACTACTAGCCATTGTCTATGAGTATTAAATTCATGGAATGGGTATCCTGAGTGGAGAATGACACCATACCATCCCTTCTCCTCATGAAACATGGAGAGAGAGAGAGAGAGGTTTCAAGCCAAAAGGACATGGGAGTGAAGCAAGATCAAGGAGGATCAAACTTCATCCGTCAATCTTTCGGTAGTTGTGGGAAAGGAAAATTGATAGGCACAAAAGTTATTGTGAACCAAAATATAAGGAACAAGAGAGTTATGGGTGAATGGGGAGGAACTTTATTCGAAGCTACTTGCATGGAGACCAGAAGGAACAAAGATGGGCATGAATTGAACTTGTGATCTATGGATTGGAAAAGTGTTCCTTATGATTGTGTTGAGGCCATTGGACAATTTGTCTAAGAATGATTAATCTGTAGAAAATCTAATGGTAGGCTAACCTAATAATGCAATATAAATTAAAGAAGAATACTATAACCTACTTCTACTATCAATTTGAGGAAGCTTAAAGATTGAACTAAACAATATAACTAGAATAAGAAGAATCAATTGCACAATACACATGAAAAATACTTTGGGGAAAGCCTTAGCTAAAAGCCCCACACTATTGTATTATCATACATGGTGGAAATACATAGGAATTACACAAAGCCTTAGCTCTCACAGCTAGCCAGCTCTTAGTACAATCCTCACAGATGCTCACAAGAAATCTTGGCTTCTCTCCAGCCTTCCTCTCTACCCTCCAAGCTCCTATTTCCTTGTATTGTTCCCTGTGGATGATTTGCCTTCAACCAAGTGGAAAACCTCCTTCAAAAATGTAGAATACTTAAGGATAAATCCTTGACTTCATGAATGCATTTTCTCCATGAGAAAACACATGCAACTGATAGTACTTTGTCCTTGAACTTTAATCTCAACTGGGTCTTTTTCATAATAGACATGCATGAATTTCTGATGAGGGAATCTTTAGTTAACTAGAGTAGCACTAGAGTAGTGCATTAATGCATCAACTGAGTCTTAACTCAATATTAGTTCCTCAAACAATTTGGAACTAATTTAACTGGACTTAACTCAGTTAACTGAGTTAAATAATTACAACTCAAATATAACTCAATCTTATCTCCTTAATTTAAGGGATAACTCTTGCATGACTTCAGAAAGACTTCTAACTTGAATTTATCCAACTAATTAATTCAAAATAAATTAATAAATTATTTCCAAGTAGTTGTTAAGACTAAATTCAATTTTAATTCAAGGAAAAATTAAATTGGAATATTCTTGTTGCCATATTTCAACACTCCCTCTCAACAAGAAAGGGATTATCTCCCACCCTGATGTTGTTGCTATGGAACTCGAATTTACACTTTGACAATACCTTTGTCAAAATGTTAGCATCTTGCTCCTCTATCGAAATATATTGCAGCAACATGATCCTTCTTGACCTGTGAAAAGCCAGGGGAAACAATCTTACCTTATGCTTCTCCACACTACCATCAGTAGCTTTCTTTACCTTGTAAAGCCATTGGGAACTCATAACTGACTTGTTCTCCAGTCTCGGAACCACGTCCCAAGCACTATTACGAACTATGGAGTCATAGTCCTCCACCATAGCATCAACCAAAATTAGCTGCTGCACTACTTCCTCAAAGGAACATGGCTCAGTCTCAACACATTCCCCAACAAAGGCCATGTATCCAGTGTACCTCTTAGGTAACCTCCTCTGTCTGTGCTGAGAAGATGGTGCTCCCACGTTCTGTCTTGCATCCTCCAACAATTTGTCAGCTTCTCTTGTGCGCTTCCATCCATCTCAGGAAGAATCTTCTTGAGTAGATGTCTCCACTCCTAGAACCTCAACATGCAACTGCTTCACATCAGTTTGAGGCTCCTCCTCCTTAGGAACCAACAGTTCCTCCATAGCGTATAGTTGGAGCTCCCTCTCAAGGGAAATTTGCATGGCCTTCTGCTCATCAAACTTGAGATCTCTGTGAACCACTATCCTCCGACTGGTAGGAAAGTACACCTGATAGTCGTGAGGTGTATCACTATAACCCACAAATATCCCCAACTGTGTTGTCAGATCAAGCTTCTTTTGTACATACTTTGTCACATGGCAATATACTGATGAGCCAAAGATCCTGAAGTGACCCACATCTGGTACCTTACCAGAGAAAGCTTCCTCTGGTGTCTTCATCCCAAGTATGTGATGCAGGATTCTATTCTACAAATAAACCATTGTGTTACATGCCTCAGCCCACAAGGGAAGTGGTAGGCCTTGGTCTTGCAGCATTGCCCGTGTTACCCCTACAATAGTTCTGTTCTTCCTCTCGACCACCCCATTCTATTGTGGGTTATGAGGTGCCATCAACTCTCGTTTAATTCCTTCCGCTACACAAAAGTCCTTAAACTCTTGAGAGTCATATTCTCCACCATTGTCACTTCTCAAGGCCTTAATCTTCTTCCTTGACTCTTTCTCAACCAAAGCTTTGAACTCACAAAACTTTGTGAAAGTTTGGTCCTTCTTCTACATAAAATAAATCCAACATTTACGAGAATAATCATCAATGAAAATCACATATTACCTTTGCTTCGCTATGGATGCCATCGAGAATGGTACACACAAATCAGTATGAACTCGCTCTAAGATAGCCTCTGCTCGACTGTCTCGATCATGAAAGGAAGACTTGGTGTACTTTCCCAAGGTACAACCTTTACATGTGTCAACTTGCTCAAGTTTACCTTTGGGAAGTCCTGTAGATATCTGTTGCATTATCTTCAAAGCCCCATGATGCAAATGGCCCAACCACATGTGCCACAACTCACCAATGTCTTGGATTTGCACCAATTCTGCTTTAGTACTCAATGTTACACAATCATCTACCTCTAGTTTATGGAGATTCTTCACCCGAATCCCTATCCTCTTGGTCTGAACCGTGTCTATGTGTCTTAGGAACGCCTTTCCTTTACTGAAGACAACATCATAGCCTTTGTCCTCCAACATCGCGACCAATACCAAGTTCTTCTTCAGTCTAGGTACATACATCACCACTGTCAAGGTGAGAGGAGCTCCATGCTCCTTCTTAAAATCAACCATGCCCACTCCTAAAACACTATACCTTCCATCATCACCCATTTCTATGCACATCTTGAGGTCTTTCTCCTCCAAGGAACTAAATAAATTTTTATCACCGGTCATGTGGAATGAGGATCCACTGTCAAGATACCAAATACAACACATCATCAATGACACCATGCATGCGATGAGGGTAAAGTCCATTTCGAACTGAAAGGCTAGTGCCTCGCCTTCCGATCCTTCTGAGGATCCCTTCTTGGACTTCTCTGATGGGCAATTAGTCGCATAATGTCCCATATTGTGACAATTAAAGCATCTTACTTTAGACATGTCACCCTTCTTCCCTCCATGAGAAGAATTCGATTTGAAATGGGAAGCCTTCCCCTTCCCTTTCCTTGCCTTACTTGCTAAGGCAAGATTTTCTTTATCATCATTCTTGGATGAAGAAACATCTCGTGTACTCCTCCTGAACTCCTCCTACATAAGATCCAACCACAAACATTTCCAATTCGCTAGTTTCTCCCTTCCATTCACAGAGTCCTGGTAGCTATTCCAACTTTTTGGAAGGCCAAGGAGACCGAGGCTTACCATATCATCATCAGTAGTAGTTATTCCCACCCTGCCAAGATCATCTCTGCAAGTGGTGAGCTTGTTCAAATATGTGGAAATAGTTTCTCCCTTCTCCATCTTGATTCTTCAAAGCTTATCCTTGAGCGCTAATTTTCTCTGGTCGCTACTATTCTGGTAGAGGCCCTTCAATGTATTCCACATTGAAAATGGAGTATCCTTCCCATGGAGAATCGAGACAATATGGTCTCAAACTCCCTCAAGGATGATCCGTCTCGCCTTCACCACACACTTCTTCCACTCAGCCAACTCTTGTGCATTAGTTGAAGCTGGCTTTGGGATTTCTTGATCAATGAATTCCTTCAAGCCATTGTCTTCTAATACAACCTCCATTCTATCTTTCCATTCTATGTAATTGGAGATACCTTCCAAGGCATAATTGAGTCTCAAGACATAGAACGCCATTGGCTAACCTTGAAGTATTGATCTGAAAATGAAGATCTTAGATTACTTTTAAGGTATTACAGACTCATGTGCATTGATTTTCCTATATTACTTAGCACCACAGAATGATAAGATTTCAAATAATATAGACAATGAGCAGTTAGAGAAACATAATAGACAAACACACATAACACAGCAAGTTTAATATGGATTTCACCCAAGACTCTTGGGATATGTCTCCTGGTCCATCCTTTTGTGGTGACCTCTCTATTATGTCTTCAAGAGTAGTGTTTTACAAAATGTGAGTTCAAATTGGGTCTAAACACAACAGATACAAAACAACAGGAGTTTGCTTGAATCCCTCAAGCCTCTTTGAGTACACAAACTCTCCCTCTCACTCTCTATCTCTGTCTTCTCTCATTCTCAGCACTGCCTGTCTCTGTCTTTTGTGGCTTTTAAGCCAATTGGCATTTTCTGTTTGTTTCCTCTTCTGCGCTCTCTGGCTCCCAGCCTCTGTCCTCTCAAATCCCCCTTTGAGTGTTAACAATCATTACTAAACACCTTCAAGGATGGTGGCCACCTATTCTGTAATGGAAGGACCATCAGCACCTTTGAGATCCTAAGAATAGTCATTCTCTGTTTTCACAGAGAAATACACTAAAACATGGGAAAATCCTCCAATCTTCCATTTATCGGACTTGAAATATCATAAATCTGCCTTAGAAATCCATCAGGTCCGCCTTTATATCGCTATCGCATATCCACTGTTGATCTAAGTGATCTTGATCCAATAGTTGAGATTCATTTCAGGTGGCTGAGGCGTACGGAGATTACCCACCCAAAAAGGTGGTTTTCTCAAGCCACGTGTCGGCTAGTGGATGGGATTGGGCGGAGCCCTTCCAATAACAATTACCACCTAAGGCCCTCCTGAAATCTTGCTCATTACAAAACTCAAATGAGATAAAAATGCATATATATCCCTTCTGGGTCTGTTTTCATTGTATCGGGCACGTTTCCTTTGTTTTTCGTTTATTAAACGAAAATGTGAAATACATTGAAATAAACCCTTTTACCGAACTTCAAAATATATCAAATATTATCCATAATCTTATCGAGTCCAGCTATCATAGTCGCATTTGTTATTATTCCCGCTCCTTTATTTTACTACGATGCGATAATGTGATGCGATATATCGCAATCACATATCGCATAGTCCTCAAGTCATTGGTAAGCACTCCTTTGTATTTTTCCAATGCAATATCATGAGTTAACCTGGGCCGTCAATTTTCGTGCTTGATCGATGGTCCTCATTGACTTGCGCTGATCGCTATCACAACTGTCATATGGTCACATCCGATAACCTCCGCTTGCCACCGCAGATTGCAATATGCCGATCGTATCTGGACCATTGATCAACTAGATCCGAAGGCTCCTATGCATCATTGTTCAAGCCCCCAATTAATCTGTTTTTGGCCATTTCTTCATGTTTTTCACTCTTGATAGTGTTTTCCACCTTTTGTAAGGTTTTTCCTTATGCGATAGTTTTTTATTTTGAAGACTTAGAGGGTTTTTTGGATCCATTTTGGATGACGCCTTCCCATTGAAAAATCTTTTGGACCACCAAAAGTTAGTTTTTAAGCATCGATCAAGTGAGGATAAAACTTATTCACTTGTCCAGTTTTTATCCATCATGCACTACTTGGTTTTGAACCTTTGAGTCCAATTCTAAGGTACTCAACATACACTCTACTCATAGTTCTCACTTTCCTATCTAGAACTGTTTCTCCCTGCAACTCATTGAGATATTCAGGCAATAAATCATTAATAGAAGGTAACTGACTTTTCTCTTCGGGATCTTCAACCAATGAAGGTTCATATAGTCTTAAGTTCTCTACATTAATGACTGAATAGATATGCATATAAGATGGCAAATCAAGGCGAAAAGTGTTTTCACCAATTTTCAACAGCGTAAACTTTGGCACGGGGACTATAAACTCAAAAAGAGAACTTTGGCCAAAAAACCCCGGAAAAACATCAAAAACAGTGCTAAAAACGAAAAGTGTGTATACTGGAACGATTATTTTTGTTTTTTAGGGTTAATTTTGAACGTTTTTTAAAAATGGCAGTGAAAACGAAATTTTCATGCAAAATACAGCTTGAAAATGAAAAAGTGATGATATTGGAACGATGATTTTTTTTTAGGGTCAATCTTCAAAATTTTAAAAAAATTCTAGTAAAACCAAATTTTTATGTGCCAAACAAAGTTGTTTATGAGGAAAAAAATACATTAATTTTTTTGGTAGAATATCATTTTTCTTTCCTGAGTATAAATTCAACATATTCTCAACCATAACATGCTATATACAAAAGAAATTGAAATTTTTTCAACTATAAAATTAAAAAACCATGACATTATGAAAAAATTATATCACTAAATGAATTCAAAAGTCATTATTTGTATACTAAATAAAACTTACATTATATCTCTAATTTAATATTGCATTGTAGATATTTTAAACAATAAAAGACATATAATCCAACAACATAAAAATGCCTCATAACTTCTCATTTAACACCATATGGAAATCATAAATTTTATTTCAAGATACGATGCATACATCAGTTATATAAACTCTCTTAAACAATTATTCAAAATCACTCATATTTTCTTGCACACCATCAGAATTCACATGTTCAGATGTGTGACTGGATGCTGATGAAGATGTTCCATATTATTCTCTTTCATCAACTAGTGCCCCATCTGAATCCACATGCATGCCCATCATTTCAGGTTTCAAAATTATTCTAGATCTACGACTAGTTTCAGTAGACTCCCATCTCAACACTATTCCTTCTGGTAATAACCATTTCAGAATCTCTATCGTCTTGAAGCGAAGAGTTCCTCTCTTTGTTAAATTGAAGACATAAACAAGTATGTCAACATCCTCCAATTTTAATATGTTTGTGCGGTGACGATTTATATTTGTACCCTTTATTTTTCTCTTTCCGCCATTTTTTTCATCTACCATCTTTGGCTTATACGCACCATTGAATGGGTATGTATTTGTGGCATACCAATGTACTTCAACACTTGTAACATCCTCATTTTCTGTAAAGACCTTTATAACTTTAGCAACCTAGAATGGATAGCCATTGGAATCTCCATCTACTAGCACTACGATCATGCAACCATCCTTAATATCTTGTACTGAACCCCTGTAAAGGTCTTCCATGGCTTCATGTTGTGCACGAGATCTTCTGGAACCAATATACATCTTTCTTTCCTCTGCCTATGAAGAATTAATAATACCTTGAGATTTTTGTTGTTCAACAATGTTTATTTCCTCATGTTCATTCGACACTTTTTGTGGCCAAATAAATGGATTTTTCAAAGGTATATCTTCATTTGATGTTGTTGAAATGATACCACTTTTAATATTGAAAAATGACTCCAACCAAACTGAATCAGCAATGTCAAAGTACTCATATGTATATCTAATACATTTTTTAATTTCTTCCAAGAAATCAAGATAATTTATATCTCTATTTTGTTTGCGTGCATTATGAACTTCACCAATTGATTGTAATAACAATATTTTTGACGCAAATATTGGATGATCTGGAATGAACTTCAAAAGTTGAAAACCTGATGATAGTGCCTGTTTTGCAGTAGTTGAATACTTCTTGCCCCATATTAGTGTTTGCCCATTAATTTTTTTGATACAAAATTGATATTGGAAGCTAATGTCATTAAGTTGTTCAATGCATTTCCCCCACCATATGATCCCAGAATAAACCTTCACATGTCAATAGTTTCTTCCAACACATCAAAAGTAGGCTTTGCCATGTATGATTTCTTAATACATTCAATTAGTGATGACAAGCTCCCAGCTTCCTTCCTCCTTAATGTGATTGAAAAATGATTGAACATCTGATCAATATGGTCATGAGTGTGCCCAACAAGAAGGAAACCAACCTTTACCTTTTGAACAATTCTCAAGTTCACAAGTTTAGAGGGAGAATGTGTAGCGAAGAAGAGCGTTGAGCAATAAGACGACTCCTAGAAATCAGCTTAATCCTACTAATCCGAGTTGACTCAGCTCCCAGATTTAACCAAGATCTTATACTTTCGAGATGTGATTAGAATGGCATTTAAAATAGCATAATTGAACATATCTGCATGTTGTAAAGAAGAAGGAACATGACAATCATCAACAACATAAAAATAACAAGCATTGATAACGGAGTTCGTCCAGGAGGGACTACGTCTCCGGGCCCCTATGTCAAAATGGTGTAGGCCATTGCATCAAGTGCTATCAACAATGATGATGTAAATAGGTGGTGACATCTCTATCATACAAGGAAAATGCCCTCACAGAGGAGTGGCTTCAAGAGATATTCTGTTGCAGGAACTCTCATTTAAAAAAGACTTCTATATGACCTAAACTCATGCATGATGATAATGAGCATCCCACCAACATGGCATAAAAGGGATCTCAATGCAAATATACATGAATTACATCTCACATATTCCATGTCACATTAATCAGGAATCATGAAACAAGTAAGAAAACAAGATCCCACATCAAACATCAAACAGGGATTGGTGCAGCACAATGAATAGAAAAAAGAAGTACATGAACACACTACATATACCTCTTATCCCGGGGCCATCTAAAGAAAAGGATGTCAAATTGTTGAAGCTTGCCGAACCATCCATCTTGCGGCGCCGAATCTCATGGAAATGATTGCTCACACGTTGAATGCTGACACCTACACTCCACTTTGAAAAGTGGCCAAAAAATAGAATGATCAAATGGAAACTCTAAATGCACCATCAGGTTTGTGGCATCAAATAGGGAAATATCGACTATCAAATTTCTGAATTTTGAGAAAGTGAAAATCTGGGGCTTAAGGAATCTTTTAGATTCCCCCTAGATTCCTCAAAGATTCCCTCCTCTGTGTCATCTGAATATCTACTGCTTAGATCAAAATTATGACTACACCATCAGATTTGTGTCACTGAAAGGTGTAAGATCAACCTAAAATTTGTCCAATTTGGACACTGGCGAAATTTTGCCCTCTTGAGAATTTGGCTCAATCATAGTTCCGCCTAATCTTTTCCCAGGTTCATGGTTCCACTTGCAAAAATTAATAAAATGATGCTGCCTCAATTTCCATACTACATTCTGCCTCCTGGAACTATGTCATGGGTACGTTCTCCATTCCACAGCTCCGTTCTCAAATCCATCATTCAGTCCTTTCTCCTCCCCCATGCAAGTAAATTTAAGGGTTTATATAAAAAATTCCTGGCAGATTTACCAACCATGGGCCATTGGCACGTTGGTAAAGATAGATGAGTGGTTGAGGAGGGGTCAGGGGATCAAATCCTACCCCTCCTTAATATTGCACATTATGTTTTGTTTGTTGGCGGAGTAAAGGGAGCCGTTACATGGTTTGGTTTGCGTGTTTAAATGGGAATGTGACACATGAAGCCATCACGTGGGTGGGGCTGACTGTCCCGCCAGCCATGGGTTCAACTCCCATTGACTTCGGTTTGTTTGTGCATGTATTTAAATGTGGTTGTGGGTGTTGTGGTGTGGGATGGGTCCACCAGAGGTGGCTTGCCCACCCCTTTAATATTTTTTTTAACGTATATGGTGGTGGTTGGAGGGTCCGGCGGGGTCATGGCCATCAGCCCATATTTAAACATAAGTTTGGTTATGTGCTACAGTTGGCCTGGTGGGGGTCATGGCCCATCAACCCTTTAATAGTTTTGGGTTTTTTTGTAATATAGTTTGGGGTGGTGGGGGTGGTGGCCTGCCACCTCATTTATATATATATTTTTTATTTTTTTATTAAATAATATTTTTCATTTATTTTTTTATTTGTCTAATATAGGGGATATTAGACATATTCATGATCCAATAAATTCTCCTACTTTCAAGAGCTAGATTTAATGCCCCGAGGAGGGTCAAATTGTAATACACTTAAACGTGGCCCACAGTCCAACTTTGACCAAAACTTTGACTGGCTCATTCTCCCTCATACGAGCTCGGATTGACGAACCGTTCACACTGCTATGATCATGAAGACAATATCTATGATTTGGACCTATTTCTAAAGCATTCTGATCACTTTGATTTTTGAGCTTCCATAAGCCCTCATTGTCCAATATGTGTCCCTGGAGCCACCTTAATCAATTGCCCCCACTGAGGAGCTTTTGGTCGTCCAAATGCATGAAAAATAATCTACAACTTATTTATACCTTGTCTACATCACAAGCATCCTGAAAGGGTCTTGCTTCCATCTCCTTCACCTTTGTTCTTCGTAGCCTTAAGCGATGAGCCGACACCTGTAACCTCTGCAACATGTAGTACATTGTTTTAAAAATTACATGCTTGTCTTACATGACCAACTAATGACCCAAGCATCCCATACTTGCCACAAGTTTATAACGCATACTCGGTGGTCAAGTTTACATCAAGATGGACACAATAGCCCAGTTACGAAAACAAGGCCAACATATCATTGTTGCTCCAATAAGTGATGGAAAACACATCATCACTGCAACACATGATTTACAAAAATAAGGCCAAACACTATTTTTTCTTTGACAAGTGATGGAAACACAACATCACTTTCACAGTTTATTAGGCAACACAAAATAAGACCAGACATCATTGTTTCTTGACAGGTGATGGAAAACACATCATCACTTTTACATTTTAAAATGCAACAAATGATTTACAAAAGAACGACCATGACAAGCTAACATATCTAGAAACCATTTTTCACTTATTGATGTGAATGGGTCATCCCCCTGTGGTGGTTTTTCTTGTTGAATAAATACTTCACTTGGTTCATGCACTGAGGCTTTGTCTTTAAAGCACTGCTCTGGATGGAGCCTCCAACAAGTGGCTCTTTGAGGGCCACCTCTGTTGCAATGACTACAATACATATTCTTCCTCCGGATCTGCTTAACATGTTTCTTTACATGTTGTTGACAGGGTCTTTCATGCCTCCTCCTTTTGGGTGCTACTATTATTTTCCAACACTTAGAAAATGTATGGTTATGCAATCCACAAAAGGTACATGTTTTTCAATTCCATGATTTACGTTCATCTTTAACAACATGATTATAATAGAAATGAACATTCAAATATCAAGGCTAGTTATACCTTTCCTTATTGTCTCTGGTGTCATTATGTCGATAAGAGCTTGCCTCAGCTCTTTCCTTGTAATGGGTACTCCCATGGGATGATGGGGATGTGTTCCCGTCATTCTCTTTCCTCGATGATTTCGATGATGTCTCAGAAGAATCTACCACCTTCAAGCATTCTCCTTTGGTGTATCCCAAGCTTGCAAATTGAGGTATCTGCACAACCTCCAATGGTTGAGTTATGCCTTGGTTATTGACACCAAGTTATTTTTCCTCCTTGTACCTCATCCTGGTAAGGAGCCTCATGTTTGTCCCTATAATTGGTATCTCCACATCTCCAACAGAAATCATACTATGTGAACATGAAACCAAAAGGAAATCAACATCTTTTACCTCCTTTGTCGATTAGGAAAGAATCGATGAGGGCTTCCTATCATCTATTGTTAGTGGTTCACTAGCTGTCTCAGCGCATTCCCCAACTTCCTTTCTGACATACCCAAGTCCTGCTTGACGAGGTAATTATTCTACTTTGATGGGGTTGACAATGTGATGTAGGAGCATCTCTATGGAGTGATAACGATGGTGAGTATGTCTCAAATGAGTTTAAGAAATTTTGTGCAGCAGAATGGATTAAATGGGAGTTGATGACACCCCATAACCCTTAACAGAATGGGGTGGCAGAGAGGAAGAAGAAAATCATAGTAGGGGCAATAAGGGCGATGTTACATGATCATGGCCTACCACTACACTTATGGGCTGAGGCATGCAACACAACGATTTATGTTCAGAACCGTAGCCCACATCGAATATTTGAGATGAAGACATCAGAGGAGGCTTATTTTGGTAAGAGGCTAGATGTTGGTCACTTCAGGATTTTTTGGTCATTGGTATATTACCAAGTGACCAAATATGCATGGAAGAAGCTTGAGCTGACAACAAAGTTGGGGATATTTATGGGGTACACTGATACAACTCACAACTATCGGGTGTACTTTCTGACCAACAGGATGAAAGTGGTTCAAAGGGGTATTAGATTCGATGAGGAGAAGGCCATGTGAGTTTCCCTTGAGAGGGAGCTTGAGCTACATGCAGATGAGGAGCTTTTAGCTCCTAAGGTTGAGGAGCCTCAAATTGATGTGGAGTAGCCACATGTAGAAGATCCAAGAGTGGAGACATCCACTCAGGCACAATATTACAGAGAGGGAAGAAATCATACCATAGAGGTTTCTAAATTGTGTAGATTTTAACCCCGTACAGAAATTACCTGCATACGAATTCTAAATCACAGAAAAATAAAAAATGCAAGAGCATCACACATAAAACACATATACACAAATATTTCCCACTGGATCCCAAAACCGGGACTACCAGCTTGATTTTCCATTATGTTCCTTTCAATGTTAGAATACATATTTATACATGCCGAAGCATCCAATACGATGGACCTAAAAACCATCGCGTCCAAAAAACATGTGTGAAAATCATGCACAAAACCATAGGTGGGTCCGCCCAACCTAACATAGGGTCCAAAACCAAATTTTTCCGGGGTGCTGCTTCAGACCCCATAAAGTGCGGTTACGGGTACCCCTCAAACCCCCTATTAACTATGTGGAAAGAATACAACACAGCCCAACAATCTCCCACTTGTTGTTTTCTTTCCACAGGGGGCCACAGGAGAACTTAGTCATTTTTCTAGCCCTGAAATGCCCGTTGTTTCTCTACACCAAGAGAACTTCTCAGAGCTCACAAATTTTGTCAATGCATCTGCAGTATTCTTCAAAGTGTCCACCTTTACCAGCAACACCTTTTTGTCTTCTATCATATCCCTCACAAAGTGATACTGAACATCAATGTGCTTTGTCTTTGAATGATAAGCAGGGTTCTTTGCCAAGAAAATTGCACTTTGGCTGTCACAGTCTATCCTTATAGCTCCCTGTACTAACCCCATACTTGAACACAATCTCTGCAACCAACTGCTTCCTTGCTTGCATGAGTGGTTGCCATGTGTTCTGCCTTTGTAGTTGATAGTGCCACTACAGATTGTTTCTTACTCATCCAACTGACTGCACCTCCAAATAGGTTAAACACATACCCACTTGTAGATCTTCTCTGATCCAGATCTCCAGCCCAGTCTGCATCACAAAGCCACAGATATCCAACACTCTGTCCAATCCTGGTCTTCCTTGGTAGCACAAACCATAAACACTAGTGCCACGCAAATACCTGAAAACCCGCTTCACTGTTGTCCAGTGCTCCTTCCCTGGTTTTGACATAAACCTGCTCAATACTCCCACTGCATGTGCAATGTCTGGTCTATACAGACCATGGCGTACATCAAGCTACCGACTGCACTTGCATATGGAACACGGGACATGTCCTCTTCCTCTTCTTGTTTCTTGGGACACTGTTCAGCAGATAACCTCACACCTACAGGAATAGGAACCTTTACCATTTTACTATCCTGCATATTAAATATCTGCAATATTGTCTCGACATACTTCCTCTGGTTTAACCATAGCTTCCTCTTTGCCCGATCTCTTTTAATTTCCATGCCCAAAATATAGTTTGCAGCACCGATATATTTCATGTCGAATTTGGAGGATAATTGGGTCTTCAAATTCTAGATAATTTCTTTGTCATTTCCAACCAACAACATATCATCCACATACAAGACCAGATAAATAACACGGTCACCAATTAATTTAAAATACACACAATGATCTGCTTTGCTTCTGGTGAAGCCAAGTCCCCGTATAAATGTATCAAATTTCTGATACCACATCCTTGGTGACGGTTTTAACCCATACAGAGACTTCTTTAACTTGCATACCAGTTCTTTCTTACCCTTTTCACCGCAAAGCCTTCAAGTTGCTTCATGTAGATTCCTCTTCCAAATCCCCGTGAAGAAATGTTGTCTTCACATCCATCTGTTCTACCTCAAAATCAAAAGCAGCAGCAACAGATAAAAGTAATCTAATAGAAGTTACCTTGGCAACAGGGGAAAAAATATCACCAAAATCAATTCCCGGCACCTGGGAATAACCTTTTGCTACCAACCGAGCTTTGTATTTCTCCACCTTCCCTTCTGCATTTGTCTTCTTCCTGAACACCCATTTGCGCCAATGGGTTTCCTTCCAGCCGGCAACTCCACCAGATCCCAAGCCTCATTTTTGTGCAAA
This sequence comes from Pinus taeda, assembly GCA_000404065.3. Taxonomy (NCBI): domain Eukaryota; kingdom Viridiplantae; phylum Streptophyta; class Pinopsida; order Pinales; family Pinaceae; genus Pinus; species Pinus taeda. The sequence goes on from APFE030208366.1 coordinate 114,754, forward strand.
GATGCCATTTCATCAACCATGGCCTCTTTCCAGAGTTTTCCATCCTCTGAATCCACTGCTTCCTCACAGTTCTGGGATCATCATCAGTAACAGACAAAGCAAAGTTTGAACAGAAAGCAAATGGACTATACCTTTCTGGCTGCCTTCTTTCTCGAGCTGATCTTCTCACAGCCGGAGTTTGTGGCTCTTCATCTTCTGATTCCTCCTCTACTAGAGGTCTGATTCTTCCTCCTTTAAGTCAACTCTATCTTCACAGGTTCCTTTGGTTGGACTTCATGTTTAATAACATCTTTCACCGCTCTGAACACCACATCTTGACTGTACACAACCTTCCTTGTTACTGGGTTCCAAAGCTTATAACCCTTTAAACCATCCTTATACCCAATAAAGATGCACTTTTCAGATTTACTATCCAACTTGGTTCGTTTCTCCTTTGGAACATGTACATATGCATCACCTCCAAATACCCTTAGATGTGAAAGAGAGGGTTTCTTACCAGTCCATACTTCTTGTGGAGTCTTATCCTCCAACGCTGATGAAGGTGACCTGTTGACCAAGTAACATGCAGTATCCACCGCCTCTGCCCAGAATTCTTGTCCTAAACCAGCACCACTGAGCA
>APFE030208366.1:144629-166568 GCA_000404065.3 Pinus taeda
AAGGGAGGGATATTTATAGAATGCTTGGGGTTTACACACCATGGTGTTATAATAGTAGGGAAAGGGTGACATAGGGAATTAGATAATAGAAGTTAGGGGTTAATATGGAGGGAAAAGGTGAATGAGGAGTGTTGTCACTAAGTTTATTTGAAAACAACTTAGCTTAGGGAGTAGATCAAAATGAAAAGAATTTTGCACAAGAAATGTGGCTCTTAAAGGAAACAAGAACCAACATAAAACCTTGAATTCTTTCATAAACACAACTGGTGTAGGGGTGTTAGTAATGAGTGTAAAACAAGGAAAAAAGGAAGTTAGACATGCTCCATTATGTTGTTTTCTTTATATTAATGAGCAAGATTCAGTTTGAAAGGAATACCACTTCTGCAACCCCATCTACCTACCCATATACTTGCCTAGCATTTTTTGTTTCTTCTTGGAGGGTGCACTTGGACTTGCAGACCCTTATGTGCCTTTTCTTTTCCATTGGCTTTTTCTTTTGATAGCCTACCTAACACTACCCTTATTGCTTCCAAGGCCCCAGATTAAGCAGTTGGGAACCTTAGTTTCTCTAGCTAACTATTGGTCTGCCAAGATTAAACAGTTTGGACAGACTTCTTTCTCTATTCTACAATAGAAAATTGAAACATGGCATGATCCAGATTAGACCGTTGGATAATCCATCAAAATTTAGTAAACATGAAGGCATGTACACACCTTGCCTTGTCTTGGAAATATGGGATCTTTGTATCAGCAAAGTAGAGCATATTTGGCATTTGAATTTGCCAATCATGAAATATGAAACCTATTGGTATAGGTATCCAACAGAGGGTTTCTGAGTGGCTTTGCCCTCCTTCTGTGACTTTGATGGAAGGTATTAAATGTTCTCTTGCTTCCGACCGCTGCTTAATATTTTCGCTGATACTCTTTGCCACTACATTGATGGCTTCTGCTGCCTGCTGATACTCTTTGACACGCTTGTTCCCTGATGATTTGATCTGATACACTTTAATCTTTGTCATTGGTCCTTTGCTGTCTTTAAACCGGATTAATTTGGGAAAATCGGGTGATTTCGGGCTTTTTTGGCGCAAAACGGGCCAAGGAATCAAAAGATTCCCCAAAGATTCTTGTTCTGGAGCTTTGAAGTGCGATTTTTCTTCCTGCGTGAATTTTCGGTTTCTTGGCTGCTGACGTCAGCATGACGTCAGCAATACGATAGATGACGTCAGCCTGCGGTGGGTCCCTAGTACATAAGTGACATGGTGGGGTGCTCATACTTGAAGGCGATGCGATGAACTTCTCCGATGCGATCGCAATATCGCATCGGCGGGGAACGAGAAGGTATTTTCGTTGGACATGCGTTGCTTGCAATTGCTGATCGCCGATATCGCGATATCGTGTTGGGTAGCAACGGATGGGTCATAACTTATGTGGTTAGAATACTACGATCTTTGCGATGCGAGCTAGCTTACTAGGGTCTGCGGAGTGTTAAGGAAGTCGACAAGGGGTTTATTTCGGTCGGCAAGGAGTGAGTAAGTGGGTCAGAAGGGCATTTGAGGCTTCGGAAGGAGTCCGATAACCTACAAAAGGGATTTTATACTTTGGAAGGAGTCCATTGTATTTAGAAGTTGGTTTGAAGGGGCAGCATGAGGGTTCTTGTGAAGTTTCAGGTAAACTGGGCAATTCCCGGGGGTACTTATGGTTATTTTTCAACCAGGGGGAGGGATATTTACATAGGGGATGATTTACATAATTTTAGTTGGGGGATGGGAAAATATAGGGAGCTAAATAATAATGTCAGTAGTTAATATGGAGATGGTAAGAAAGCGTTAAGTTCAGGAGATCTTATGCTGCAACGAGGGGACAGAACCTTATAGAGAGAGTATGGAATATCTTTGAGCAAAGCAGATCTTCACCCAAGCTTTTGATATGAAAACAATGGAACTTAAGAGGTATCAAGCAGATCTTGACCTCTTTTTGGGGAAATTAGTTAATGATTGGGGGAGATGGAGAAAGGAAGTTAGTGATGCCTGTTTTCGAGCTTCTCGCATAGAACTTCCCGGTGATTATGTCCTAAGTAAAGATGACAACTGGAAACCTAGAACTGATCAGCAATCAAGATTCAACAACCTCAAAACTACCTACCTAGCCTACTTACCTAACAATTTTTCTTATTTTGGTTTGGGTGCACTTAGACTTGCAAACCCAACATTTCAATTTTTCTTTTTCATGCTTTCCTATCTACAGACTACCCTTATTTCATCCAAGGGCCCAGATTAAATTGTTGGGCTCCTTTGATTCTCTACCTATCTAAGAATCTGCCAAGATTAAGCTGTTTGGACAAATTTTCATTCTCTATATTCTAAAACAGGAAATTTAAACCTAGGGAGACCAAGATTAAGCTATTTGGACCTCCCTTTAACTGAAAATTGGCGACACCGGAATAACTTCTCAAAATTTGGAAGGTAGTTAAATGAACTCTGAGTAGCCTTCTTCGCTTGGAGACTGTTAAGCAAATATGGAGCATTGCAACATCCAAAGTATGACATATTTGGCCTGTAAAAATGTTAAAAATGAAATATGATTAACCTGCTGCAGCAAGAGGCTAACAAATACTTTCTTTATTTCGAGGATGGTAGCAGTCTTATCCTCAATGTTTAATTGCTCCAACTGTTGCCTGTTTCTACTGTTTAGAAAGTTGATTAGTTGGATTGCCTCTTTAGGATTTCTACCCAATTCCTCTTTGGTTCTTTGAACTTCTTCAAGAGCAGGCTTAACCAAATCAATTTGCTTAAAAATAATTTGAATTGATGACCAAATATCATTGATGGAATCAATGATATTGTCCATAATATCCTCCCGATCTCTGTCAAGGGATTTTCAAATGTACGATCTTTCTCTAGTGCTCTAATCTATTGGGTTAAGCCTTTGTTTTTCCTCATCTCTTCTACAAAATTGATTTTTGATACATCATATTTCTGCTCCAATGTAGTGAATTTTTCTTTCACTTTCTGTAGCTTTGTGACTTGGAGATTCATCTCCTCCATAGACTTATTCAAGTCTTTTGTACTCTGTGTTGGTTTACCTGTCTGTGATGTACATGTTACTTCTATGGGTGCAGCTGTTGCCAAAGGAATGTTTGGTGCTAAAGCCGATTCCAATGTAGAAGGGACTATTGTTGAAACTATAGGCACTACAGTCTGGGGTTGTGTGGTTGACTCACTCTACCTTGATTGTACTGATTTCTCTAATTCATGCTCTATCTCTTTTAATTGCTCAGTTATCTTAAGGACCAAGTCCATAAGCTCTTCTTCATTTTTCTTCTCAATCACTTCAGTAGTCTGAGGGTGAATGAGTGGTTGCAATTTCAATTGTTTCCTAAGTGCAACTATATCTTTATTCTTCTTTTTCATTAGGTTCTCTACTGCCTTGACATCCTTTGGGTCATGGCCCAACTCAATAATCAATTCCTCCAATGATTTGATTCTATTGTCATTTTCCTGTGAGGAGGCTTTTTCAAGTTGCAATTGGGTAGTAGTGCTGCTCAGTGAATTTTGCAACCTATGTGCCACCATTGCCTTACTAGTCAGTGTAGAGTAGACCATCTCCCCTATTTGTTTATGCAGTTCTATTTGGTCTATGGGGTGGATGTCTTTAGCCATTCCTTCAAACTCGGTTTTGAGGTAATCTACCATGGACTTGGGTTGTAACACTATGGGCTTTGGAAAGCTCATTTTCATTTTGCCTTCCTTGATGTCAAAAGCTAACATTAGTCTGGTTTGATTTGTAGGGGCCATCTTCAAGTATTGAGCATAGGCTTGGGCCTTCAGTTGCTGATTCTTGGTCTTTATCTCGTTAAATTTTCCTTTCATGTCTATGATCTTCTCAGATCAAGATCTAAAAGATGAAACTTCTACACTCTGTTGTCTTTCAAGCTCTTGTCTTTGTGAGCTGCAAGGTGTCCCACCTGTCAGAAATGTATGTAAACTATCTCCACATTCTTTTCTCGTGCTTTCTATGGTTTCTTTGTTGTATTCTTCCTCTGAATATGAATTTAGCCTGTGCCTCTTAGCACTAGGCTGGTCTAGACGACCACTAGCAGGCGTAGCTACTTCCCTGTCTCTTTTCAAGTTCTTTTCCTCATTCAGAGGAGTCTGCACAACTGGGGGATTTCCCATATTAACTTGAGCTGGATGAGTTTGTGGTGGAGCCTATTCTTCAGAGATTTCAGGCTTCTTTGACATCTCTATTTTTCCTGATGTTTGTGGTTGTCCTGATGCTGAAGTACTTGTTTTGTGAGATTGTCTTTGGGGTGGCTCTGTTGTGGAGGAACCAGGTTCCTATGTTTTTTTTGAGAAGTTTCCACTGTAGAAGTACTGGGTTTCTATGTTGGTCTTTAGGAAGATTCTACATGTACCTGTTCAAAAGAGTCTAGGTCAAGTGTATTTTCTAAGTCTTTTATCACATTCTCTACCTCAACTTGATCACTATCCATTTCAACTAGATTCCCTTCCCTCCATTCATCCATATTTGCATACTATTCTATCTCAGGGATTCTGTGATGGATATAGGATGATAGCTTATGTTTCATTCTCCTATCACAAATGAAACCTTATGGGTCATATCTCCAAGCAAAGATTTTCTTGAGTTTCATTGTTGTTTCTATGATTTCTTTTGCTCTTTTCCTTGCTTCTTTATTGTTACATATAAATGGGCCTAAGTGGTCATTGATCCTTAATTGAGATTTCTTCTTTGCCTTGGTGAAATGAATTTGGTCAGAGTTTATAATTTTCCTGTAATATTCCAGTGCAAACAATCTCATAGAGACATATTTAGGTAGCTTGAAAGGAGGGAGCTCACAACCATAGATTCGGATCTCAGTGTGATTTTGGTATAAGTACTAGCCTCCTATGTTGTATTGCTTTGACAGTTGCAAAATTTTCTTGATCTCATCATTGATCCTAGGAGCAGGATTTCCTATTAGCATGGTGGTCACAAGGTGGACAAACTCGTCAATGAATTCATTGTATGAATAGGGACAAGTATACGAGTAGTGAAAGATGGAAGTCTAGAAAATGACTGATCTAGGATTACCTCTGGTATCAAGCTTATTCACAAATAAAGGGAACTTGTCAGATTGATAGTAAAGGAAAGGGTGATATATGACTGTAGAATACTTGAATACCTTTTCATTTTCTAGTCTTATGAACTAGTCATGGATTTTCTCAGCAATGAAAACAACATAGTTATATTTGACTGCAGGGGGCTAACTAGGGGTAAAAATGGACATGAAAACTAGAGTCAATTCATCCACATACTCACTAGTATTGAAACCCATTACAAAACCAATTATATCAACAATGTTTCGACCTATATCAGTGAAAAAACATGTTAGATAGGGAGGAGGATCTTTGAGTATGTGATCCCTATCTATGAAAGTGTGGCAAAGGCGATTGAATTTAGAACTAGATATTTTGGTGGAATTTTCAAGAAATTCCCCAAGGGAAATGGGGGTGAGGTTTTGAGTGTGCTAAAATTGTAGCATTTCATTGATTGATTCTACAGTAATTGTGAAGAGAATAGTTTGATTGGGGGATATTATTGCTCTGAGGGTGGGATTATAATTGGCTTGACATTGATGGATAATGTTAGTGAAAATGTGCATAAAAGGGAGCATATACCATGGGAGATTTGATTCCCATAGTCTTATGGTATCAGATCCTTTCATGTAATTGTCCCGATGTTGAAAAAATACTTTCAAGAATTTTTTATCAGATTGAAGGTCTTTTATTTGAAACTCTTTATTTGCTAAGGCCAGATAATCCAAATCTCTATGCGTGGTGATAGGAGGTACATTGAGGGTCTCAGGGGTTTCCATTTCTGGTTCTTGTGGATTTAGAGATGAAAATGGGGTTTATTGAGTGAGATAGGTGAAACAGGGGCCATGAGAGTCTTTAATTTTAAGTTCAACAACTGAACTATACTGAATTTTGGGGTTTCCAATGTAATCAAAAGGGAAATTAAGTATTTACAGGGTTTCTGGAAGGAAGCTGGTAAATGCCTATTTATGGAGTGATTGGAAATGGAGTGTAGGTTCATTGGGGACAAATAGTGGGCTGGAGTGGCATCAGACTGCAAATTTCAGGGTGGCTGACGGTTGGAGTACGAGCTGGTTGAATTCATGTTCTGGTTGCATGTATGAGTTTTTAGAATAAGGATGTAAAACAGTTTAACTTTGTTTTTTATGCAAAGTCAAATTTTTTGATGGGTTTTGTGATACGAATAGGTGGTGTCAACGGGGAAGAGACTTGATGTTTTGTCGTTAGTGGGAGGTGGTAAGCAGGTTTCATCGCACCGCTATTGGAGGGTAAGTGGTATTTGGGTGGGACCACGCGATTCCATATGCTGCTTGACACGTAGCATCGATACTATTCATAAAACTGCTTACCATCTCATGCTAAAAGTTGACCATAGAGGCTCATGCAATATGCGCGATCACTGTCGGATCTGTGGGATCCGATCGGACGGTGGTTAGGGAGATGAAGTGACTAGCGGAGATGGAGGGCGGGCCCGATATAAATTAATCATATTCGGGGTGATTTAATTGGTTATTGAGTTATTAATTAGTCCGAATGACGTTATTAATCCTCTTTAAATGGTAGTAGGGTTGGGTTCTTAATTAACTACAGATTAGTTAATTAATCTCGTTTATTTATTTGTTTTATGGTTATATTTAACCAAAGGGCGAGATATATAATAATTTGGGGTTTTGTATAATAATATAATACGGGCGTGGGTAATTTTGTTTTATTCAAGAATTATATAACAAAACATTAGTGGTTAGTATGACCAAATGAATGGAAAAGCGCTAAGCCCATTGTTTTCTGAAATTATTTCATCATATAACATATTGACTTAGGCTAAAGTGTATAAAAGGGTTTTATGAAGATTTATTTCAATTTCCCTAAGTAAAATAGGATTTTACTTAGGAAAAGTTTTATCAAAGGAATGAGTGATCTTATTGGGGGTAGTGCTGATGAAAGGGGCTTAAGTACTTTAGGCATTTCCAAATATTGTGCTGAGGGTCCGGTCCCTCCAAAGGTCAGAGAAATGCTTTGAGCCCTTATAACTCTGGCAATTACCTTTAGCACTTAGAGAATTAGTGAAAATTTAGGGAAAATGAGTGGGGAAGTTAATTATTGTGACTTTGAATGTTGATGTGCCTTCCATGTGATACATGCCTTTGCTAAGTGATGAAAGTAAAATACTTAAACATTTAAACTTATCATTCACCACAAATTTATTCTGCAACCATCGTGTACTTACCCTACCTACTTTACCCTAGCATTTTCACTTCTTTATTAGGGTGCACTTAGATTGGCAAAACGTTGTCAAACTTTTTTTTTTTCTACATAGTGATGCCTATCTAAGTCTACACTTATTACATCCAAGGATTCAGGTTAAACTATTGAGCTCCTTTTTCCCTCTACCTATCTACTTATTTTCCAAGTTTACACTGTTTGGTCAGATCTTTATTCTCTATTTCTAAAACATGAAATTGAAAACATGAAAACACGGGGTTCATTTTCTTTCATTTTTTGACATCTTTTTATTCTTTCTACCCTTTTACTCTTTTTCTAGGGTATACCCTCTTTACATTTTTTTTATTTTTTATTTTTTGATTTTTTTTACAAATGTAGAAAACCTTTGCAACAAGTAAAGGTATGAACATATTTCAAAACTAAACCAAGTCAATCATGATATATGACACCTCTTGGTATAGGAGCATAACAAGTCGCATGTGTCCCAGCCTAAGAGAGTGTTGTATGGGCTGAAGCAAGAACCCCATGCTTGGTACACCAGGATAGATAACTACTTCACCGAGTTGGGCTTCACGAAGAGTTAAGCAGATGAGAACTTGTAACACATAATGGTGGAAGGTAAACTATTGATCATTGTACTTTATGTTGATGATATCATACTGACAGGTGATGATCAGTTGATCAAGTCTTGCAAGGTGGACCTTGAAAGCGAGTTTGAGATGAAGGACATGGGGCTCATGAATTACTTTCTTGGCATGGAGGTATGGTAGGGAGATGGGGAGTTGTTTGTGTCACAGAGCAAGTATGCAAACGAGATACTCAAGAGATTCTGAATGGAGAGCAACAAAACCATGAAGACCCCTCTAGTAGGTAACTGGAGGAAGAAGGATGCTACTTCAGGGGAAGTAGTGGAAGCTGCTATTTACAGGAAGCTTGTGGGTTCACTCATGTACTTGGTGAACACATGACCAGATATGTGCTATGTAGTTAACCAACTTATTCATGTGATGGCTAGGCCTACCAAGCTGTATTGGAAGGCAACAAAGCATGTGTTGAGATACCTCAAGGGCACTACTCAATATGGAATATGGTAGAGATAGATAGAGGGAGTGAAGCTTCAAGGCTTTAGTGATGTAAATTGGGCAAGGAGTTCATTCGACAGGAAGAGCACATCAAGAGGGATCTTCAGTATTGGGTCACTGATAGTTTCTTTGTACAACAGGAAACATAGATCAGTTGCACTAAGTTTGGCAAAGGCAGAGTACATGGCTACAAGTTAGGAAATATGTGAGGTCATCTGAATGAGGAAGATCCTAGTTGGTTTGTTTGGTCAACAAATGGATCTGTTTGTGATTTACTACGATAATCAAGGTTGTATCAAACTCTATGAAAATCTAATTTTTCATGATCAGTCAAAGCATATTGATATCCAATATCATCATCTCAGAGATTGTGTATTGAGGCGGATTATGTTGTTAGAGTACATTCCCACAGAGGATCAAGATGCTGAAATTTTGACAAAGGTATTGTCAAGATGTAAATTTGAGTTTCACAGAGACAAGATCAAGGTAGGTGATAATCCCTTTCTTGTTGAGAGGGAGTGTTGAGAAACAGAAAACGGAAATTACAGTTTACTTTGTCTTTGAATTAAAATGAGAATTAAAATCGAATTTTGATCTAATAGCTACTTGTAAATAATTAATTAAGTTTAATTAACTTAATTAGCTTAGGAATTTCAAGTTGGAAGTATTTCTTTAGTCATTTATATCTTCTCCCTAAATTATAGGGATCCAGTATGAGTTTAAATTGAGTTGGAAATTAGATCACTCAGTTTACTGAGTTAAGTTCTGTAAAATTAGTTCCAAACTATTTGTCGAACTAATAGAGGACTAACGGTCAATTGGTGCACTAATGCATCCACTAGTACTACTCCAGTTAACTGAAGATTCCCTCATGAGAAACTCATGCATGTCAGTTCAGAGAAAGACTGAGTTGAGACTAGAGTGCATGGAAAATATAATATAAGTGGTATTATTTACTGGAGTGTAATTATCATGCATGCATCAAAAATTGATCCCATGTTTGGATTACATGATTTTGGAAGCATGAAATACCTTTAGATACGGGCTATTCATCTTAGGAGTAACACAAGATATTAGGGGCTTGGAGAGCTACTGAATAGGCTAAGGATTTGGCCTGAGCTATCTTGTGAGTTGAGAGAGTTGATCATACTTGTGCAGAATTGTTCTAGTGAGAACAAGCTTTGTATCTTCACTCATATTTTTGATGTATGCAATACAGATAGTGGGGTTTTGAGTAGTGGCTTTCCCCAGATACATCTTGTGTTATGTGCCATTGGTTTATCTTCTTCTTGTTTATATTATTTTCATCGATCTATTGGCTTCCTCTGGTTGAAAGTAGAAGTAGATTCTTGTATAGTTCTTTAGTACATTGCATGAGCTTGTGAATCTACATGATTTTCTACACATTAGTAAAGGGACTAAGCCAAGTTCCATTCTAATTCCCCTCTACTATTCACAATTCTCAATGTGCTTGGTTTTCAACAAACAAAAAAATAATATGGTGAAATTACCAATATGTTGTAGGTAAATCAACCTGTAGCCACCATCTTGAATGGTGAGGGCACACAATTTGTTTTTGGCAATTTTGTGGTGCACGGTGGTCCACCCCATGATTTTATAATTCCATTTAAGGAATTAAGGTTATAATATAATCCAAGTTAACAAATTTTGGATTTTGGATGCCACAGAATCATATATATTATATTGAAAATTATCAAGTTGTTTGATGATAAAAATTAGACATGTGAATCTAAATAGTTTGTTGGTTTTCCCATTATGGGTTTCAAGATAATGTGTAATATGTGTTTTCCATTTTTTTACTTCTATGTTTATTAAGAATCTCTGTGTATGCATTACATTATTGTACAAGGTTAAAACTTAGTACATTAAGGCCCCATTTAAAGCTAGTTTCTATTTTCCCTTCGATATCAAGGATAATCGCCCCCACACCTACCAACCTTGACTATTATTATTATTATCATTGCAATAATTGTACTGTGCAAAATAATATATGCACTGTTGCTTTTACACATGTAAAATGCACAAGTATTTCCTTATATAAACTATGATCAAGCTTTTATAACGTGTACAATACACTTCAGTGCGTTATATTTATTAAAATCCCCAATGCATATTAAGTGTGGTGTACCAATGTTCTTTAATGATAGAAGCAACCCAATGTTTTCAACATCTAAAATATGCATAGGGCTTTATTAATATGTCATATGCACTAATGCTTATTATAGGTCTTTCTGAGGGCACTTACATATATATAAATCATCTAGTAGCGCACTAGTCTATATTATATATAATTGATGCACTAGTGTGCCACGATGATATAAACGTGCCACTAAAAACCTCCCCCTAGAACCTCTTTCCACTTAGAGTTCTAAGTTCTAGTGGAAATTCATTAAAACGTCTGGCACAAACTACAAAGTTTTTACAAGTTTTTTTTTATAATTTTGCCTATTAATATTATAACACTAAAAGGCTCCACAAAAGTCTATATTGGAAGGTGTTTTCCTTAGAGTGAACTATAATTTTTGTTTCTTAATTATTTCACTATTATATTATTTCCATTCAAGATCTCTCTCCGAATCCATACATTATTTTTTATGATAGATGTGTTGAGATATACATGTGACTATAAAGGAGAACAATAAATCCAAGAGTAGTGGTGGTGTTTAAAAACATTGTTTCCCGGAAGCACAAATTATCTTCATGATCCAATGGTGGTAGACCCAAGGGACCATCTATAAATATGCTTGGATATGGATCACACCAAACTATGATAGGAACATTTGTTGCAATTGTCCATAAAAAGTGGATCTAATAATTTGAATGTGAATGTGGTTAATCCATATTTTAGTCAAAAATTGGCTTCAAAGAATGATTGACGCCCCTTATTCAACAAGGTGAGGATTACAAAAGAACTTGATGTTCCAACACACCCTTCATAAACTCCTCTTTAAGGGAGAAAAAATTACATAGCACACCGTTCCCCCCTTAATCTATTCCAATGGTAAATTTGTTCAAGCATGAAACAACAATACTCCCAAAGAAGTATGAAATAATGTCACCATCAATGTTGATTATATCAAGGAAACCATCCAATTCATCAAAATAAGATGCAAAATATGTTGTCCAAACATAGTCCTGGTTGACTAATCAACTAAACGACAAGACAACATAATCTAGGTTATCATTCAACTAGATAACAAAGCAACAACCACACACAATATTCATCCATAAATACATTCATAACATTAAACCTCCCCCCTTTAAAGTTGATTGAGGGAGAAATAACAATCAAGGCTGAACAAATAACTCAATCAAAACTCAGTTGATGAATATCCTAGTTGAAAAATACATTAGTCAAGACTCTAATAGAACATTCTGGTTGATTTTCATATGTGGTCGATCCATGGTCAACCACTCCCAAAGTAATCGAAAACAAGTAAGAGGAATGTTATATAATTCTACAACCAATGAGACACAATGACATGTAATCCTCAAACATTTTTTTTAAATGATGTCATGACCATCCATAAATCTAACCACCATCTATCCTTATAGTTAGCATTGGCCCATCGTTCAACCTTTCACGTCATTCATGCAATGATCTAAATGCATAATTACGACAATTCTAATTTGTAGTTATATTCCTACAATTATTATGACGGTGATGATATGGCTAAGATTTCCACTTTGTAGGCTTAAATCTTGGTGCATCAACATTATCGTCTACAATGACACTATCAACCATTTCAATAATCTCTTCAACACAATCAACAAGGGCTTGTTCTTCCAGCAACTTAGTATAAACTCCACCTACAATATATAACACTTCCCTAGACTCAACTATTAGAGATGTAGGAAATGAGGTAGTGATAGTAGCAACATATCCAAGACCTGCTCTAGATGTTTGCATTTCAAGGTCAATAGGAATATCAATTCCTTATCTATTTTTCCTTGTCCTCCTTCAGTATAGCCCACTTTGCTTAGTACTTAACGCCCAATACTTGTAATATATTTTTTAAAGTTAGGAAAAAAAATGTTAGTAGCCAATAAAGAAACAAAAACATCAATGTCGATTTTCTTGCAATTAGCTGCGCTACAAGAAATATCATAGGTGACCTTTCTAACTCAATAGTAGTATAAATTTTCTTATCAACAATATGTAATCAATTAACTTCCTACTCAAGGTTCTAGTTGTAGGTCTACAAGTTTTGAATAGTTGTATCGTTCTCAATCAACTATAGGAATCATGCACCATGATCTTCTTTCAAGGTTTAATATTCATTAAACAACCTATTGTTATCGATTTGAAGACGGATAACTTCTCCATGAAGCTCATCAATAAAGGCCTACAAGGGTAACCTCAGGGGTCAATCGTGAATTAGTCTCTTCCAATTAGTGATTTTCCTTATTTAAGCTAACATTATCAAAATTAGAGAGAGCTTTAACTTTTTTTTTCAGAATATCAATCTTCATCCTTCAGTTGATTCTTCGAACTTGCATTCTCCGCCTACAATATGGCAACAATAGACTACAATGTAGTGATCTCATTATGAAGCTAACAATAATATTCTTCTCACAAAGCACTTGAAATCTTTTACCCATGTTAAATCTTGATCTGTGGGAACTCTAGTCAAAACCATAATCTGTCAAGGTAGTTAATGTAAAGGTTAAGCTAGTTGACATCTATAGGATTGATGTTATATGTAGTCAAGTTTAAAATTACTTAGACAAGTCAAGAGGAAAGTTGATTAGAAGAAGGCCCGTGGCACATAAAAAAGAAATCACACAACTCAACAATTCATGATGGGAAACAATCTTTGTCAAATTCCTATTGGTTGTAGGATTTACAAGGCTCCCTCCAACCTAGAGAAACAATTTGTAGTCGGTCGAATCAATATTCTAGTCAAGGTATTCCATTGGTTGAATAATGCTCCATTATATAGTTAGTTGAACTATCTCTTGTCCATTTAACTATCTTTAATGAGTAAAATGAACCTCCTCAATTAGTTAATTTCCCTATATTTGGTTAAATGAACCTCCTTAGTTGGTGGAATTGTATCCAATCAGGGCATAAGAAGTCAAACAATTGAAGGTACCCTTGAGTTGAGACACCCAACCTAGAACAAATAGGCACAACAAAAGCATTGATATTCTTCAATTGATGCACTAATTGAGTGTATGTATTCCTATAGAGCATGAAGAGTATGGGTTTCCATGGCTCATACAATCCTTGATGGGCATATAATTTTCAAGGAAACTATTCATTATGCTATATCTATGAAATTGGATGGAAGACATGCACATATTACCATATCAAACCAACCACATGATTAGAAAAAACAGATTACAAACCTTAGTTGAGATCAATCCATAATGGCTTCACTACTATATCACTTCACTCATGTTTCTCTATGAAACCCTAGATCACAAACCCAACAACTCTAATGCTATGTTAGGACATGCATGTAATCGTAGAGGAAAATAATGAATCTAAGAGTAGTGGTGATGTCTAAATACATTGTTGTGCTGAAGAAAAAATGGTATTCATGATGTGATGGTGATATATTGAACTAAGGGACCATCTATAAATGTGTTTGGATATGGATAAAACTAAAATCCCATGAGACCTTTTGTTTAAACAATCCATAAAAGTGGATCTAAGAATCTGAATGTGGATGTGATTTATCCCTATTTTAGTCAATGATTGGCTCCAAAGAATGATCAATTCCCTTTATTTAACAAGGTGAGGTTCACCAAGGAACCTCTTGTCCTAATAAAATACCATTTCTAATTGCATAACTCTTATTTTTTAGTTGAACTAGTTAGAATAATATTGCAATTTATTTGGAATAAATCACAGAGAAATAAAATCAAATAATGCGAAAATAAAACATAGAATGAAAAAATATAGAGGAGACACCAATATACATTATTCAATTAATTTGGGCTATGTCCATGGAGAAGTAGGTGTTCCTTCCTTTTATTCCATCTAGCGAAATGAAGTGATAACTTGCAACACATCTGTGACAACCTCCACTTCACACTCTCTCAGTCTACACTCTCTTAACTAGAAAGTTCTCCTAGTAATACATAATTGCAATATAATTACTTTATAAAATATGATTGCCTTCTACGGTAAATAAACATAACATAAAGTTTACCATTATATCTATGACATAATTATGGATGGCTTAAATGTACTAGAAAATTAAAAATTTACAAGGAAAATTTTCCAAAAAAAATCTGTTTAGGGGTGCTACCCCAAACCCCCACCAAGGGGGGCTCCAAAGACTAATCACCATCAACCTTGGACCCAATAGTGACACTAGTAGGGGGGGAAGCCCCCTACACCCGTGGTGAGTAACTAGGATCTAAACACATCTAAAAACAAGAACTTTGAATCAAAACAATAATTAGGATCCACAACCAACACAATTAACATGCTAGCCATCACAAATTTTAGGAAACGTAGATATTAGTTGGGGCATGAGCTAAGTGTTAGCTAAAATTCCTCTTTAATGGTGTTTTTGTCCAAACTTGTTTTCTTCATTGGAATTTGAATGTAATCCCATCACTTTGAAAATGTGATCTTATCAATATAGTAATGCAATATAAGGATGGAGGGTCTTTCAATCTACCCAAACTGAAAAAGATGGGACATGGACAATAGACTCTAACCTAAATCAAGGATTTGGTTTGTTAGATTCCAAAAAGTGTTGCTAGTGATTGAAAATTTTAGTTGATGCTTAAACAATTCCATTAATAGAAGTAATTGACCATGATAAAAAGCCACATATATCAATTGTGTTTGTTATCACCTAGAATTCACTCACAAAAGTACACATGTTATCACCAAGAATATCATGAACACAATATGTCAAAGGTTTAGCCATGGAAATTAAGCAGTTGGAAAAACCATTTAAAATGGATTTTCATTCATCTGTGCAAACTTAGAGTGTGGTTTTTGCATGATTTGCGTGATTGTTTATTTAATAGTTGCATGTATCCATAATATAAGAAGTCTCACCAACTTTGGATGTAATAAATGATGACATCCCTTAAAAATTCAACTTACAAGTTCACACCAAGCAATTCAAATTCCTATATCATTGATGAGGCTTCCTTTGTTAAACCAAAGTTCTCCTCATGCATGGAAAATCATAATTGGAATGAGATTTATTCGTACTATGAACTAGCTCTAGTGAGGCATGAATTTGTCCTGTAAATGATATCCATGGGAAATCATTTGACAAGAGAAGGAAAGAGTAAAGTTATGCTACCCAAGTTTCTATTGAGCCCATCAGCCTTTGAGGCATCAATTGGCTTGTGTTGCTTTACATGCAAGCTTAGCTTTATTCATTGTTAAAAGCTTGGGCATCTTCTTGATAGTTATAGAGGATAAATCCAAGAATCAAAGAAATGACCTTCCTTCAGGAGCTTGAAGTAGACCCACTTGTTCTACTCCATCTCCTTCGTGTATCTCATTCGAAGGCCCTAAGGCCACATTCATTGTAATATCAAGAAACATTTCCTTTCCTATCACTCTTTCGTACATTATCTTGTTTTATTTCTTACTATATGCATACTAGTCTATTTTCCTTCTTTATGCAGCCTTTTCTCATCAAAATCCAATCTAACCATATGTTGTTTGTTGTAATAGTGCAACCTTACTTAACAACAAGTTTCATTTTATCTAACCTTTCAGCAAAATAGCCAAAATAGATTGGCACTCCACCATTCTATAACTTTCATTTTACCTCTCTTTGGTTGCTTGGATGTGCTTTCTCACCATTGAGTTGCATTGCATGCAACCACAAGGTCTTAGACAAAGCTTGGAACCAATTTCTTTGCTTTCATTTTGAGCATCTTCATCATTTTTATTATATGGTCGATACACGCAATTTTTGAAAGAATAGTCACACTAATTTCACACACAACCATTCCACAGTCTACAAGAGTTGTAGGAATATGTGTCCTTCACTCATGTGGATCCACAAAATTGTATTTTTTCCTTTAAATTTTTCATTATACTTCGAGAGTGAGGTTGCAACCCATAAATAAGCACACTTCCTTACTTGTGTTGTTTGGCTAGATAGTTCATTATCACAAGTTTAAATAAGTCACTTAGTGGATATAAGAAGTAAAAAGAACCATAATTCTTTTCCTTTTGCCACATGGATGGCTACCTTTGAAAGTATTTGGAACACATAGTTAAAATTCATTTACATTTATTTGTTTTCGAGACTAGAAGTTGACATTCAATTAAAACGTGCAAAGAACAAGAAAGTGATTTATGGCATACCCTTTTATCGATAGTTTTACTATCATGTCCTTGCTTGATGTAGCTCCTGCGATTCACTTTATACACATAAGGAGACAAAAAACACTTCCATATACATGGAAACAACCAATTGTTAATAGAAAGAAATACCCAAGATACTTGATATTATCAAATGAACATTAGCATACATGTGATAACTTAAACTGAAACTATGAAAGTAACATGCATGAAATAAATGAGAACTAATGGAGGGGGTAACCACACAGATCCATTTTATATTAAAAACATGAACAATATAATACTTGTATCAAAATTACCTCAACCAACATGAGGTATTCTTTGGCTCCTTGCCCTGATCCTTCCTTGAGCCTCTCTCTGAATTCCAACAATAACAACTTACTATATTTCTTCTTCCTATTTCCCTTGGTATGGTTTTCATTATATGGATGGAGGGGGTGGTCATAGTCTAGAAATGGTGCAACCCATGCCTATCACATGTTGCAAGTTATGAAAACTATGATCAGTCACACTCTACTCTAAAGGATGGGCAAAATTGTGCTAAAAAGTCAACTAACAAGGAAAAATAATTTGATGTCTCAATGTATGATATGATTGGATCCTCCAATGATCATAGGGGTAGTTTTTAAGGCTATAAAAATTGCCCCCTAATTTCTGAGGCCAGGAAAGGATTTGATCCCTGAAACACATTACAAATCAAATACTAAGAGGTAGCACAAGAAAGGTGCTAGGACTCTAGAACCAAAGAGTACCTGCAACCAATGTTGAGTTAATATCATATGTATCAACCCTGAGGGAGTTATACTATTAAACCCTAAGGTAGTTATACCATTAAATATAAACATATATGAACAATTTCCCACAATTTTTTTGGGTATAAGTCTCCTTCATGGTAGTACAAGCATGAACAAGAGTTGGAAACTGAGCTTGAAAGTGTCTTTTCCATTCCATTTTAACAAGAATGAGAAAGAGATAAAATTCCACTCAATGGTTTCTTTTTCATAACTTTTTAACGAGCATTAAATAGAGATAAATTGAGGCTAGTGGGTGTTTTTCTCTTGGTATTTTAATAGTTGTGAAAAAATAAGAAACTGACGCTTGTCAGAGAAAATGACTGGAATCCTGGAATACATCTATGGCCCATGATGATGGGACTGACTTATGTAAGACAAAGTGCATCATTATGATTAATTTCATCCTAGAATGCATTTATATACTAGGATGATGGGACCAACCTATGCAAGATAAACTGAAAGATCATACTAGAAAGGAAAAACCAATAATCATAGTGATTCTCTCCCAAAGGTGTAAACGAAGGCCAATAAAGCATGTTAAAATGTAAAGGCGACAAGTGAGATGATAACAAACAAAAACTAAGAAGTGACCATGAATGTGTGAGAAATGTAAATCTTCCAAAGATTAATATAAAAGTGTCAGGAACCCATATTAATTTGGCTTGAAAATAGACAAGAAAGAGATATGCGACTTAATAGCAAGTCATGACAGATCTAGAAGGGTCCCCCCTTCATTTCCTATTTATTACTACCTAACACGATCATATTTTTTCTCACATTCTCATCCCAATTATGAACCTCATGAGAAAGTTTGAAATGTCAATAATCTAAATCTCTCATGCAATGGATCTGAAAATAAATTCCCAACAAAATTCATATTGCAAAAACTAACATCTCTACTGATATATCATACATTACACCAATTCATAGTCCTTACTAGGAAACGTAGTCACAATCTTAAAATAAAAAAGATCCATGTTTCTCATAAAATATTCAACAATGGAAAGTCAGACACTATGATAGTTTAGCTAAGTATATTAACAAAGAATAGATAACCATGTAACCAACTCTACAACTCATGAAACTATCACCAAACGCAAAGGCCTCCAAGTCCCTCATAACCATGAGAACAAATACATAAAGCATCTCATCCTAGAAAAATAAGAATATCACATTCCTCCATTAGTAGTGTTGATACATACACTGTCATAATACACATCAAATAGTATTCATCATTGATGATGCAACATATGTACAAATAACTACACTTATTTAATTAACTTGAATGACTGACAAATAAGGGAGGGAATTCAACTCTACACCCAACTATAGGTGTGCTACACCATATTCTTACTTGTAGCAAACAAACCCTAAGCCAAATCCACAGTTCTAGGGGATGCTCTCTCAGGGAATTCAACCAAGGATTGACTGGGGTATTGCACAGTTATAGAAGTATGAATCTATGTTCTAAGCAACCTTCAGACTTGGAAAACACAATCCAACAACCTTCATTCCTAATTATAGGGGAAATTACACCCTAATTATTTTGAACATCAATCTTAACTACTTTTCCTTATGTACTCCTTTGCTTCTTCTCCCCTATCCCCTTTTTCTATGTGTATATCCCTTTTTCCTCAGGCTCTTTGTTTCCCTTTCCTTCATGTATTTGAATTTCGGAATCATGGGAACTTCCTCATGTAAAATAACTCCTTTCCATCTATGTGGTGGTGATGTGTTTGGTTACGCCAACAATTACCATTTCTCCTATTCTCAGGTCTGCCCTAAACCATGGATCCATGTGTCCCTCTCCTTAGGCCAACAAATTAAGAAAAAACTTATTTTTATCTCAAGATTACACATAATGTCTTAGCGACTAATGGCCTCCATGTTGGTATTACACAGTCACACTTTATATTTACAAAAACAGGGGTACATAAGGGGTGTTACAAACCCCACCCCCTTAAAGGAACACCATCCTCAGTGTTTTCTATAACTAGAAACAAAATAACAAAACTGAGCTTTATATAACAAATCTTACATTTTCTTTATTCATTAAATAAAATTGGGTATAATACCCTCATTTGTTTTTCTATCTCTCAGGTGGCTTCATTTTCCCCTTAACCTTCTCTATTACTCGATTCAATAGTGTGGTCTACCTCCAATCCAAGATGCACAATAGTTTTGGTTGGAACTCTTCCCCTAGTTCCACTTGTATCACAGACTAGTCAACAATATTATTAGCATCATCTACATACATTTTAAGAAAAAAAATGTGAAACACATCATTTCATATCACTATGGGTGGCGAGGCCAATATATTGGGCATTGGCCCCAGTCTTTCCAAAATCTACAATGGTCCACAAAATCTAGGTGCCAACTTAGTGCAAGACCCAACTTTTAGTGAGATCTTCCTTGGTCTGATGTGGAGATACACATGCTCTTCCTCTTGGAATTCCTTATGAATCCTCTATTGTTCTGCATAATTCTTCTACCTATCTTGAGCTACCTTCAATTTATGCTTGATGTTGGTCACATCTTATTCTATTTCTTCCAGCATGTCAAATCCAAGAACTACTATGTTTACTGGATCATCCCAAATGATATGAGTGGTACACTTTTGGGCATACAATGCCTCAAAAGGACTCACATTCAATGAATTTGATCATTATTTTATGCAAACTCCACTAGTGGTAGGAAATATTACCACTTCTTTGGTTGGTGCATGACATACATACACAAAATGTCCTCCAAAATTTTGTTCACTCTTTTTGTTTGGCCCGTTATTTGAGGATGATAGGTGACACTAAAAACTAGTTAGGTTCCAAATACAACAAACAATGCCTTCCAATAATTGGAAGTAAACTTGGCATCCCTATCTAAGATAATCTTCTTAAGTACACCACGCAATATGAATATTTAAACTATATGAATGGCCTTGTGAGTGGACTTAACAACTATGAAGTGAGCTACCTTAGTTAGCTTTCCCAATACCACCATAATGGAATCATGTTATTTGGTTGTTTTTGGTAATCTCATAATTAAGTCCATAGATATGACTTCTCACGTCCACTGAGGGATTGGGATTGGTTGCAACAATCATTTTGGGACCGTACATTCTACTTTGAATTGTTTGTATTCCAAGCACTTGGCAATGTATTCAACAACCTCCTTCTTCAATTTTGGCTAATAATACATTTTCTTCATGGTTGTTATCATTTCCTGATAACTAGGATGACCTGAGTAAGGTCTCTTATGGAACTCATCCATGATGAGTTTCCTTAAGTTAGCTACATCAAGCATATAATTTTTGTTCTTGAAAAACAACATACCATCATCAATGAGATGATATCTCTTACTCATTGATCCCTATGGTTCCTTTTGCTAACATTCCTTCACATGCTCATAATTCTCATCATGAAGCAACACCTCTTTAATCCTTTCCTTGATGTCAACTTCACAAGTGCACACAACTTCCAAATTAACCACTTGTAGACTCCTACTAAGTGCACATGCCACCTTATTGTCTCTTCCCTTGATGTGCTTTATCTCAAATCAAATTCGTTGATCAAAGAAACCCATTTGGATTTTCTAGCATTCAACTTGCACTTATCAAACAAGTATCTTGATCCTCCATGATTTGACATCAACATAAAATTTCTCTCGAATAGGTAGTGCCTTCACTTTTTTAATGCATGCATTATTGGTGCAAGTTCCGAATAATGAGTGACATAGTCCTTCTCATGCTCATTTAAATTCCTTGATTCATAGCAAATCACATGTCCTTCGTGCATCAAGACTCCATCAAGTCCTTCCTTACAAACATTTGTGCAAACCAAAAAGTCCTTCTCTATATTTATTATTCCTAAAATAGGCACACATGTGAGTAGTTTCTTAACATGCTCAAAATTGACTGCACATTCTAGTGCCCACTGAAATTTGACTACTTTCGTTTGCAATATAGTAATTGGATGCTTGAGCTTTGAAAATTTCTTAATGAACTGTTGATAATATCTAGATATTCCCCTGAAGAATCTGACCTTTGTGACATTCTGGGGAGTGGGTCACTTCATTATGGCCTTTATCTTTTTGGGATCCACAACCACTCCTTATTTTGAAATAACATGCCCCCAAGTAGTAAACCTAGGTTTGGAAGAATTCATATTTGCTATGTTGGGATTATGACACAAATTTGGTGCTATGACACAGGTGTTGTCCTTGATGGCAACTTGCTCAGATGACAGATCACAGTTTAATATCTCAGAATGAAGGAAAAAGAGATATACACAGGTTCCTGTAGGAATTTACAGGGTAAGTTCCTCAGACTGAACACCAAAAGGATACCGCTCACAAACAGATCACAGATCAATACACCAGTATTTTGACATGGTTAAAACCCTCAGAGAGGGAAACAGTCCACGGCCTGC
>APFE030208367.1:14447-27590 GCA_000404065.3 Pinus taeda
ACCCTATGTTAGGTTGGGCAGACCCACCTATGGTTTTGTGCATGATTTCGCACATGTTTTTTGGATGCGATGGTTTTCCGTCCATGGTTTTGGACGCGATGGTTTTCGGTCCATGGTATTGGATGCTTCGGCATGTATAAATATGTATTGTAACATTGAAAGGAACATAATGAAAAATCAAGCTGGTAGTCCTGGTTTTGGGATCTAGTGGGAAATCTCTTTGTATATGTGTTTTATGTGTTATGCTCTCGCATTTTTATTTTTCCTGTGATTTAGAATTCGTATGCAGGTAATTTCTGTACGGGGTTAAAATATACAGTAGTCATAATACTTCTTAGATCAGATTCCATGCTTATTTAGTCTAGATCATCACAGGTCATAAACAAGGTTAAGCTAGGTTTCTTTTGCAAGCAAAATGTGTCAATGAGTAGCTAAAGGATTTCATGTCACTTTACAAGCATATTCCAATTCAATCTTTCATTCCTTAAAGTAAGCATCATTCTTTTTCTTTCATTAAGGATAATTTTCCCTTCTCCATTTGGTAGTCAGACTTATTTTAGTCAATAGAAGACTAGTTTGAGAAACCCCAGTGGTCTATCGCCCAAGTTGAAAAGTGACAAGAGTATACCATTACATCTACTATGTATACAACATTGTCCTCCAAGTTTTACGAACCTCGGGTTGGTCAAGTAATATTTGTAGCCCCAGGAGTTGTAGCATTATTGCTACAATAATGGTGCTCATCACCATGTAGCCCCCATATTGTTATTTTTATACCCCATAGAAGACCACTATTGTTAATTTTTTTTATCTATTAGACTAACCTAAGTAACCACAAGGGATTTGAACCGGTGACCTATCGCAAGGAGTGCCTTAACAGCACACCCATTCACTGTCAATCCAAAGCCCTGTGGGCAGAATACCACTATTGTTATTGTTGTGCCCTTACATTATTATTGTTATGTAGGCTTTGATTATATTGTGACCACTTAGGCCCCTATATATACAAAGGAGGTATTGTAATTTGTATCATCCAATATTTTTTCATTTATGTAATGTAAAGGAGGTTTTGCCCTCGAAGAGGATACTTTTTGAGTCATTGATATTTTTAGGGCCTAAATCTACCCCAGGCTAAGAAAGGCAGGTCTAGGGTAACATCAAACCAAGCTTAACCTAGTAGCTAGCCCTACTAGGTTGGGAGAGGGCTCTCTCCTTGTCAATCTCAATGAAAATTTATCAAGGAAGGCTTGAGATGACTGATATAAAAAACTAATTTTAGGCTAGGTATGCTTGCTCAGAGGAATTTGATTGAATTTAATGGTTGGTTTGCTAGATCAGATGGGGAGGTAGCTTTGGGTCCGGGAAATGAACACAGATTTGTAGAGGTTTCTGTGGGGCGAGGTAGGCAAGTGTTTTAGCACTTTGAGATGAGTGTAATGGTGAGTCTAAAGAATGGTGAGGAGGTGGATAGGGAATGCAAGTTTCATGAGTCCTCTTCAAACAGTAGAAAACATATAAAACTAAATAAACCCCAAGGTAGAGCACTGAAATACCAATGAATTCCACCTTTCAAACTTGATTCATTTAGTTATGCAGAAAAAGAGAGATGATGGCACACATAAACATAAATAAACTAAATTACAAAGAAGAACACAATGCCAAAGCACATTACCACAAGAATCCCACAAAATGTTGCAAAACCCTGGTTTATTTCCTTGCCAAACTACAGAAGTGATGTATAATAGTGCTCAATGCATCCACAAGAGTCCAACCTTCTACCAAAGTCCAACCCCTACACTATGAAATTCATAAAAATATATACATTTTCTCATCCTTGTACTAAGGGAATTGAGGTAGACCATTTTCTTCAAAATAGAATTAGTTACATTAAACTTGGACCACATTTCTGAAAATAGGTGTTGAAGATGAACTCGTATCTCCTAAACCATATCACTTTTTAAAAATTTTTTTTTTTTTTTTTTTTTTTTTGTATATAAGATAATGTTGGAGAAAAACATCTCTCAAATTTTAGAAATTCGTTTCCAGTGGCTCGTAATCTGTGCCACAAAATCATCTCTAAAACAAAACATCATTAAAAATTTAAATCTGTGAAAATGAGCTGTCAAGATCTAGTCACATATCCTAGTTCATGACACCTGTGAATAAAATAAAAGAGGTTTTTGTTATATGGCTCATTCTTAACAAACACCTCCTTGGCCTTTGCAAAATTACTTTCCATCTATTGTAAAATGGCAATGCACTAAAATGACTAAAACAGTAAAAAATATGAAAAATTTGATTTGTTTTAATGTAGGCTCCTAATATCATTATATCTATCCCACATAGTAGCACCTGCACATGAAATGAAGGAGGTTTTTGTTATTTGGTATGTAATGAACAAAAACCTCTTTCACTTTTGAAAATTTCCTTACCATTATTTCAGAAACTGATTTTGTACTAAAATTTTCATTGTGTGCAGCAATTGACCTCAAAACATGCATAACCAAGAATCACTCATTCATTTCGATCATATCTTCTAATCCGGGAGCCGGTTACAGGAGTGTGATATACTGTTGGAAATATTTTTCTAAGCTTCTTCTAATGGACACACTTGTAACATGTTTTGTGCTGAACATCATGTGTAAAACATCTAACAAAACCAGACATAGTAAGAGCTCATGTTGATCCCTGGTGACACGCTACGAAGACTGGAACTAACAGATATATCTATTTGTGAGCTGGTTGCATAACATTTGGTATCAGAGCTTTGGATTCTAGGGTTTCGTTGTTTCAAATAGGTCATCACATAATTTTAGCTATAACATTTTTTATACAAAGCTACAGAAGCTGAAATTGCAACCACGTGGAACCGAAGTACTGGTGAACCTTGTGTACGAATTTCAGAGCTTGTCTCACTATAGTTTCGGAGATATGATCCGATGGAGTTACAGTTTTTGGAGGCTCCATAATTCCATCTAAAATAGGTGACCTTGGGAAAATCATCATAACTTGCTCTCTAAGCATCATATTAAATTTCATAAAAAGGGACAAAAAGAGGATAGACTGCAGTTTTTTGGGTATCATTTTCAGGTCCTAAGGTTGAAAAATTGACACATGGTACTCTGTACAAGTTCACTCTATTGAACCATTCTATAATCAGGTCATTGTGGGAGATTGTGCATAACTCTTTCTTGAAGAATCCAATCTCAATCAAACTTTTGGGGTTAGAAATAAGATTCATAGGGATAGCAAAGGAAAAAATTGCAGACCTTGGAGATCCTAAATCATAGAGATACAACAGATAAAATATCAAGCTCCTACAAAGCAAGAAAAATGTGTGTATTTTTTAAAAATTGCATAAGTTTTGTTTGAAAAATTAGTTTGAAGTGATTGAAAGGGAATAGTGAAGCATAAATATCATTAACTGATGCCCCGAAGAAATAAAATGGAAACACCTAGTAATAAACTTGAAATATCTACTATGATGCATGAAGAATAGGAAGAAATGCAACATGATATATCAAACTTACACGGCCAAGTGCAACAAATTTTTCTCTCACAGAAAGTAACAGAAGCTAAGATAGATGGTATAGAAAGGGACGTGGGAATTTTGAATGATGGTTTAAAATTAGACGTGGAAGCAATGATGAATGCCAATATAAAGGGGTTTAAGGAAGGTTTGGCAAAGTTTCTAGAAGAAATGTGTTCTAGTGGTGACAAGGCAATCCATGAAAATCATGATGAAGAAAAAAGGAATATCAATTATGATTTTAGAGACTCCAATGTGGGGTTTAAGAACCACCAAATTCCAAAGATAGATATGAGGAACTTTGATGGAAAGGATCTGGTAACTTGGATACTACGATGGAGAAAGTTTTTGATCTACAAGATGTGCAACCCTCATAAAAGGTACGTATTGCATCTTTATATTTAGAAACCAATCGATTTGTATGTTATAGATGGCTTTGTTCTCATAAAACACTTGTCACCTAGTCAATTTTTACAGAGGAAATGATAGCACATTATGAAGTTATAAAGAGAAACACCTCCTTTAGCCAATTGATAAATCTCAAACAAAAGGGTTCAATGGCAGAGCACATTAAAGACTTCCAAAAATTGAATATTAAGGTAACTGATATTCCAGAGGAGCATAGGATTGATGTCTTCATAGGGACTTTAAAAAATAACATCCAAGATGAGGTTCGACTTCATTAGAGAAGGCATTTAGGGTGCAAATAAAAGTTGAAAGAAAAATTATGGCAACAAGGAAGTCTAACATTCACAACTATAAAGATGGAAGTGTTCATGTTCCTAATATTCCACAACCTACAAGGTTGACACCACAAAAATTGGAGGAAAAAAGATAAAAAGGGCTTTGTTACAGTTATGATAGAAAATACACTAAAGGTCATAAGTGTGCTGAGAATAAATTATTCTACATAGATTGTGAAGAGGAGGAATAAAATGAACAAGAAACATCAAAAGAGGAGGATATATAGGAGGAACCAACCCTAGAGAAAGAAGAAATGAATCTGATCATATCTTGTAATGCATTGGCAGGAATTACCACTCCTAAAACTATCAAGATATAAGGATATATCAAGAAGAAAAATTTAATTGTGTTGATTGATTTAGGTAGTACCCATAATTTTATTCATTGTAAGATAGCCATGGAATTGAATTGCTTCCTATATCTAGCACTAGAGTGTCAAATGATGGTTGCAAATGGAGGAACTATAAATTTCTCTAGAAAGTGCCATCATATCAGGATAACCATGGGGAAATATCTCTTTAACAGTCCAATTATTTCCATTCCAATGGGTGGTGTTGGTGTTGTACTAGGATTCCAATGGTTACAATCTTTGGGGATGATAGCTTTCAATTTTCAAGAACTTTTCTTGAATTTTTTTTTGGGAAGGAAGGGAAGTTGATTTAAGGGGTATTGCAGGGAAACTAGGAAAGATAATAAGCTCTAATGGCATGAAAAAGCTTCTGAAGAAACAAAAATGGGGTGTAATTCAATAATTATGCTCACTGGGGCTTCAAACATCGAAATCATCTATTTCTCAAGATCTTCAAGAAGTCTTGGACAATCATTCAAAGGTATTTAAAACTCCCAAAGGAATCCCACCTATTTGTGATCAGAATCATGTGATTCACTTGATTCTAGGAAGTGTTCCTCCAAACATCAAACCTTATAGATATCCTTATGCCCAACAGAGTGAAATTGAACGTATGGTTGCAGAAATGTTAGAGGTTGGTATAATTCAACCTAGTCAAAGTTATTTCTCCACTCTAGTAGTATTGGTGCACAAGAAGGATGGATCATGGCATATGTGTCTAGATTATAGGGAACTCAACAACATCACTATTAAAGCTAAATTTCCCATTCCTGTCATTGATGACTTGTTGGATGAATTACATCACCAAGTTGGATCTTTGTTCAGGATATCATCAAATTAGAATGAAGACAGAAGACATTCTAAAAACAACATTCACAACTCATGAGGGTCATTATGAATTTTTGGTCATGCCTTTTGGCCTTACTAATGCACCTTCCAAATTTCATGGTTTGATGAATTCCATTTTCAAACCCTTCCTTAGAAAATTTGTGTTAGTATTTTTTGATGATATACTAATCTGCAACAAGTCTTGGAAGGATCATGTTCAACATGTGACAAGATGTTCAAACTATTGGTAGAGAAAAAAGTATATGCAAAAACCTCCGAATGTTTCTTTGGAGTACAGGAGCTGGAATATTTGGGTCATATTGTATCTCATGAGGGTGTTAAGGTAGACCCTAACAAAATTAGATCCATTAAGGAATGGAAAATACCCACAACCATAAAGCATCTTTGAGGATTTATCCGGTTGAGAGGGTATTATTGCAAGTTTGTTAAGAATGGGAGAATAGTGACACCTATAACATCATTCATAAAGAAATATGCATTTTCTTGGACTCCAGAAGCAACAAAGGCCTTTGAACATCTTAAAGAGGCAATGTGCCAAGAACCAGTCTTAGCTACGCCAGACCTCACAAAACGTTTATTGTGGAATGTGATGCTTCAAGAAATGGAATTGATGTTGTTTTAATGCAAGAAGGAAGACCCACTTCTTTTGAAAGTCATTAAATCAAAGGAAATTATTTACACAAACCTATTTATGAGAAGGAAATGTTGGAAATAATAAATGCACTAAAGCAATGGTGACCTTACTTAATGGGAAGACACTTCAAGGAAAAAACAAATCATGATAGTATTAAATAATTTTTGGAGCAAATATTATCTTTAGAAGAGAAGTGAAAATGTGTGACAAAGATTTTGGGTTATGACTTTGAAATCATCCACAAAAAGGGGAAGCAAAATGTTGTTGCAAATGCACTCTCAAGAAAGGATGAGGATGTGTAAGCATTGCTTTGTTCCATTTATATTATCCAACCTGAGTGGATAACTGAAGCAAGGGATGAATGGAAGAATGATGAAGAGGTGTGGTCACTCATTCAAAAGTTGCAAAAAGATCCAAGTACATCAGATACATTTAGTTGGAAAAATGATTCATTATGGTAGAAATATAACTTATATATTTGTAAGAATTCCCAACTCAAACAAACGATTCTTTTGGAATTTCACACCTCTCCCTTAGGAGGCACTCAAGATTTTTTAAAACTTACCATAGGGTCAAGAAGGAATTTTTTTGGAATGGCCTTAAATATGATATTCAGAAATTTGTGGCAGAATGTTTGGTTTGCAACCAAAATAAAGATGAGAAAGTTAAGACCACGGGTCTGGTACAACCTTTAGCCATTCCAAGTCAGTGTTTGGAAGAGGTATCAATGGATTTTATCATAGGTTTAGCCAAGTCTGAAGGAAAGAGTGTCATCATGGTTGTAGTTGACATACTTACCAAGTATGCACACTTTTGTGCATTACCTTATCCTTTTAAAGCAAGCACAATTTCTACAACATTTATGGAAACAATTCAAAAGCTTCATGGAAATCCAAAGATTATAGTAAGTGACAGAGATCCCATTTTTGCTAGAAATTTTTGGGTGGAATTATTTTCTTATCTTGGTACTCAATTAGCTCATACATCATCTTATAATCCTCAATATGATGGGAAAAATGAGATAGTGAACAAATGTTTGGAAGGATACCTTCGTTGGCTTTTATTTGAAAAACCAACACAATGGGTCAAGTGGTTACCTCTAGGTGAATGGTGGTATAAGACTTCCTTCCATACTGCAGAAAAAATGATCCCATTTATGGCACTTTATGGATATCATACATTATCCATCACATCATATTTAAGAGAAAATTCTAAGGTTCGAGTAGTGAAAGATCACATCGAGCATCAACAACAAGTTCTCCAACTCTTAAAGGATAACCTCATTTTGGCGCAGAAAAAATAGGAAGATCAACATCGTAATGAAAGAAGTCTTGACGTCGGTGACTATTATAGCACCATTCACCACTCATGGTAAATCTGATGCTCTGATTATGGCCTAGGGCAACCCTTCCTTCCAGACTTGGTCCAAAATAAAAATAAAAACAGTGTTTTATTCCCTGTACGCTACTTTGCCCTGTGATAAAAGCGTGTACACGTAGGTCAGCATATATCCAACCCGGGTACATATGTTAAAACACTTGAAAAAATAAATTTTCTTAATTTTGGGTTGATTTCATGGGTTTTACCTATTACTCACCTCCTATTGTCCGTGGCCCAACTGTTTCCCAACTAAAAAAACTAATTTGGAGAGGTATAAATAAACCTCCATGGGAATGCCTTAAGGGAGAAAGGATGAGATATTGATACTATAGTGAGATTATCCCTAATTGAGTCTGAAGAATCCCTATGCCTCCTGCACTCCCAAAAGCTTCAGGAAACCCTTGTTTCCTTGATTATAGATATCACCCATCTTGCTTGAGATATCCTTGTATTGGTGATGGAGGAAGATTGCGGAAGGTCGGGAAAGGATGGATCCGGAGGATGATTTTACTTGGAGCCGGAGAAGGATTCAGGTCATATTTCTCCACCTTATTTATAGCTTACTTCAATAAAATGATTATTGTTCTGTTTCAGATATGAAATGTGTTTATGCATCAAAATTATGTTGTAATTCATTTATGAATCTTATATTGATGTATAATTAGTCATTCATTTATATGATTTAAAGTTAACATCGTGTATATGCTTTATGTTTCTACTATCGTGTATGTTCCATTTGAATAATTTTCAAGTTTCAAGAACATCGGGAGAAGATGAGGGTTTGCACCCTGCGGGATCTACCTAAACGAAGGACATCCAGGTAAGGACACTCCTACATGATTTAGTAGAATAAGGATTTTTGTTGATTGCTTGAGCATTTCTTGTTGAGGTTCGCCCTATGCTCTGTTGGGGTTCTCAACCCAAAGCCCAAGGGTGGTTTCACCCGTAACAGAATTGGTGACTCCGTTGGGGATAATAATCTTGTTATTCTTGGTTTGGGTTGTTTGTTCTTAATGAGGATTCACTTTCTTGATAACTTTCTTTTACAATGTTTTTTGGTCCATTAGTATCCCAGGCATCAAGTATAATATTCTTGATCAGGCCTTGATTTTTTTTTTTTCCTAATAAAGCTTTGTATACACTATTTTCTTTGACTACAATAGCATATACACACATGTTTCTTTAAGGCAGACTGCCGTATACGTGAGTTTCTTGTATCAAAAATGCATGTGCATGCTTTTGTGTCTTTACACAATCACGTATGCAATTTTATGGATTGTTTTTTCAAATCTTTCTACCGAGTTAGGTCTTCTGCCCGGTGATTTATGTTTTTGTATGGTCATCTGCTATCTGGAGAATTCATTTTTCTTGCAAGCTTTCTTTTTCAAAAATCTCCTTCTCACTGAAAAGATTTGGCCTAGGATTGCTTCTGAAGCAAGTTTGTAGTTTGTATCTCAGGTTCAAGGCTTCATTATGAAGTTCTTGGTTTTTTTGGTCTTCCAGAACAAAAAATGTTTTAAATTTTGTTTCTAACCTGGGTTTCAAATCCCTTGCTTTTGCTTCCCCTTGTTTGGTGGCCTTGTTGATTTTCTTGCTTTTTGAGAGTCTTTTTGACAAGTTTTAAAGTATTTCTTTCTTGACCTTTTTGTCAGTTTGTCAAAATCTTTTGCTGCTACTTGGGTTAGTTTGTACAAGTTTGTAGCCTTTCTTGTTCAAGTTTTATTCATTTTAAAGTTTATAACTTGCGAGATTTAAAGAATCCTTCTGCATATTTATTGATCTTCCTAGTTTTACTAGTACTTTTGTGACCTCGAAAAGTTGTTTTGTTCCCCTTAAAAGAAAAATCTCAAAAAACATTGTTTTTGGTTTTCTTTTTCCAAGTTTTTGGTTTTTGGTTTCTTTTGTTTTAGTGTTGAAAAGTGAATTGAGATCTTCTCCTATTTGTTCCACTTGTTTTGAAGAGAGATTTGTGTTCAAATTTTTTCCCTCTTCATTTTAAGTTGGCTTATTGTTTGTTGCATTTGCTTATGAGTGTTGTTTAGGATATTGCATCATCATTGTAATTTGCATTAGGTTAGTTTTTATTTTAAGGAATTCTTAGTATTTTTTTAGTTTTTGGGTGTGTGTGGATTGTTTTAGAAAAGAAAAGAAGAATAGTTTGCTCATATATAAGTTTTCGTAGAACCCAAGTATAGATCACTCTTCATCGAAGAAAATGATTGCATTCATATAGTTAGTTTTCCATTAATTTCTCTTGCATTATAAAAACATTATCAGTTTCACTCTCATAATTGCCCCTGACTTAAAGAACAATTATATAAAATCAAGTGATTAATAAAATGAACTAGAACTTTTATTGTTGTCATTAAACAAACACCAACAAGTTTAGGTTCATTAGGGCCTTGGATTAGGTGGGTGGAGAGTTAACTCTCCAAGGCTGCTCAAATTGCAAAACGTAGAAGTTGAATAAAGAGCGAAACCCAATATCATTAGAAAGACTGCGAAAGCTTCGTGATAGGGAGTTAAGCATGAAGGAGAGTGAAGACAAGGAAGATAGATACCTCCTCTCCAACTTGTTGGATCCCGCCTCACGATTATTCCGCCTGGCTTTTGATATGAGTTGGTATCCATAGTTGCCTTTCTTAGGGATCGCATAGGTGGCTGCGGAAGGGAATCCCATGGCACTTGAGGCTGACATTGCATCGCGTTCAATAGTAATTCTGGAGGGTACTCTTGCGAAGCTTGGGAACTTGCACCAGCAAAGGCTATTGTCTAGAGTTTAGTGTAACTTCCTTTGATACCTTCGCTAGTAGGCCTGGGGCATAATTACTCCAATCTATTTTCAGAAGGCCCTTGATTTTGGCTTTCTTGTATTTTGGTGTCCGGTCCTAATCACCCGGAGTGGAAATACTTGAAATTTGTTTGATTGCTTGTATCTTTAGGGACTTTTAGAGAGTGCTCTTTGCTCCTAGTTGTGACATAGGAAAGTTCCCTCTGCAGACAGAGGCAACCCCTCTAGCCCTAGAGTGGGTCTAGTCACAACAAAGACAATACCAAAGCAAATTTCCTTAGAAAGTTGATGCCATGAAGGCTTACCTTCAAACCTTCGTTTGATGGAGTTCCTTTTGTGTTGATCCAACTTTCATTTTTCTAATCACTTGTACCTGAAATCAACATACAAAACACAACCATGGACATAATAGAGTACGACAAAAACTATCTACGTAAAGAGTTAAGGAGCTTCAAGATATCATTATGCATTTAGACATACGATATAGGAAATAAGTTGTTGATTTTTATTAATATAAATCTAAGTATAACTTACAACCAATCCTTGACGTCATAAGCCTCCTTGAGGGGTCTTGTTAACATGTCCCCGCAAGCATTCACTCGTATACTTTATCCCAAAAGATGAACAACTCTCTCTCCTACCCAAAGGATAATACTAGAATACTCTTATAATCAAGTTAACTCCATTCAAAACCATCCCAAGCTAAGTTACATGAGAGGCTACTTCCACACTCTAGCAAAACTCTCTACTCTTACTATTGAATTCTTAGACTCTAAAGCTAGCTAATCTCAGTCCTTGAGGAAGTATTTATACGAGGAGTAGCTTCCATAAAAGATGGGAGAAAGAGCTTATCTCTTTCAGAGGTTGCACAAAAGGTGGAACAACTATCCCAAAGGAGAGATGTGAGCTCATCCGATCCAACAACCAACCCTAGGACCACCCATGAAGCTGTTATACTTCGAAGCTTTGACGAGTTGTTTAAAAAACTTGCCAAAAGTAGCTCGTCATTGGTGCAACACAGAGATAGAGTGAATACTTCACTAGGTTTAGTGCAATCTTGGCCATCTTTGTGGGTGGAACAACTGTTGTCCCGTGACGACCCAGAAACACAAGTAAGAAAGGTTCTACTCCAGGAGAAGTAAATTGAGATATTCTTCCTGAGATGATAAGGAAGACTTTGACACATAATTTGCAACATGACACAAAGCAGATGTCAATAACATGGACTGGTAGTGTTTGGAATGCGGGGTCGGTGACATATTATTGTGTAACAATAGTTGGCCTAGCTTTACAATTTTTTTTTAAGTCTTTAAGTAGATTTCTTTAAAATTTAGAGTGGTTGATCGACCAGCTCATCAATCTAGGAGACTTCGTGGGTTATCACCTATGATTCATGGGCCTTCTCCTCAAAGACATAGGAGAAATAATGGCAAGGGTTTCCAACCAGTGGCAGTAGGTGCATCATAGTTTGATCCTCCAGTTGGAGTCATTGATTCACAAGATAGACCTGGTACAAGTAGAGAGTTAGAGAGGAACACCCTAGTTCTTTCTCGAGTCCTCTTTCAGTCGAAAGATAAAATCAAGGTCGAAGAGATTTTAGAGTCTATTGTGGCTCCTAATTCTCCTCTTCCTCCTGATCATCCAGACGTTTTATTATATGTTGGAACTCCGACCAATAAGCGTTCAAGCCTAGGTTTTACATTAATTTATTCCTTTGATGACCACTACGGGAAGCATGGCATCAATGACAAGTGCTACGAGTATGCAGGCTCCTTTATCTATACAAGGAGGGGGAACAATTTCTATATGTTTTGTTACTCCTAGCAATATTATATTTGGTTCTACTTCCATTCCATCATTGAGTGGAATTTCTCAAGTTGTTGCCTCTAGAATTGGTTTTTCCTTTTTGGAATGTCAACCAACACAATTCCTTCGGTTCTATTGAGTATTCCATCAGTTGCCTCCACACCCATGGCAAGTGGATCAACTTCCTTTTAGGGTTTCCTATTTAGGGGTGGTCATATACCACATTCCAACCCAACTGTGGGATCCATGCCTTTTTCCTTTTCATGTCAAGGTTATAATCCATTTCAAAGTTGGACAAACACTGCAGTTAGTGGGTTAGGAGCTAGGTGTTAGTGTCAGTCTTTACAGCCTTCCTCCAGTGATCAAATGTGCTCTTACATAGTGATTTTGAAGTGTCAAGGTCAAATTTTGTCATTTCAGTGAGTCTTCAAGCAAAATTTGGTCACTAGGCATTAGGTCTAGGGTTTGCTTTAACTCCTTCTAAAGTTGTCCAAATGTCAAGTCTATGTCACTATTCAGCTGAGTTTATCATCATTCATAGGGTTGTCATTATCATGTCAGTGTCTAATGAGTCATTTTACACCTTGTTCATGCTTCAGTTGTGCCTTGGCAAGTTCATTTCCCTCTCCTAGGGTTTTGAAGCCAAGTTCTCTTGGACGGTCAAATCATCAGCAAAACTTGTTTCCTAATGTTCATACACCTTCCCCTATCCTTAAAGTACCATATCATATACTTCCCAACACTCAGATTCCCCAAAATCCTCATTTTTGCACAAACCCTAGTTTCTAGCTACAACCTGGCAATTTTCTAGGTTTGGCCTGTGATTTTCCCTTTTGGACCCCTTCCCATCACTCAATCTCTGAGATTAAACTTTCCCCTGCTTCCTGACATCCCTCCCCACTCCCAAAAATTTCCCCAAGAATTTAGAAGCCCCCTATCCCCTTCATTTCGCTTCATTTCGACCAAATTCCTTGTTTCACACATCAGGGCAAGTTTCACTCAAATGATGTTTCAGAGCAGTCAGAGATGAATTTTGGAAAACTGAGAAAGGTTTTTGTCCA
>APFE030208373.1:0-10415 GCA_000404065.3 Pinus taeda
AACCTCCCTAGGAGTCTAAGACTCTCTAGTGACAAACAAACCAAACAAGAGCAATCCTTCTCTAAACACACATTATCCTATGAGAATTCAAATGTTTTCGATCTTACCTTAGGTCCAACGCTTGTTGTAGCAGTCCAGCCTTGCTGATCCAGATGAGCTCCTCCTTCACTTTAAGACCTGCATACACTAACAGTCAAACGATTACATAACACCTGAATATTTCATAAAACAAAGCATATTCATCATATAGACCAAGGAGTACATGAAATAATTCATTAACAACAAATCATTGAGAAGAACGGACTTATTTGTATTAAAGAAACAAAAAAGGAACCATTACAACCTGAGCCTTGTGTTGTGCAAGTTCCTCCCAGGGTCCAACAAGAGATTTCCTCTACTTTGACAAGCTCACCCACTCCCAATATGGCAACAAGGAAGGATAGTGATCTCTCCTCA
Source organism: Pinus taeda (assembly GCA_000404065.3). Classification (NCBI taxonomy): domain Eukaryota; kingdom Viridiplantae; phylum Streptophyta; class Pinopsida; order Pinales; family Pinaceae; genus Pinus; species Pinus taeda. Next base: position 457 of record APFE030208373.1, read on the forward strand.
CAAGTCAACAATGGAAGTCCTAATTCCAGCAGCATTTACCCTTTAGAATGTTCAGCTTTCAACCTCCCCTCCTCTGGCCCAATGCCTGTATTTATAGTATTCTAGAGGAGGTTATTCAGTTCCAACATCAATGGGATACTCCCTCTTTTGGATGGGGTAGCTCCTCTCTTGATGGGATAAGCTCCTCTATCATAGGGATGCATGAACCATCTGGAGGCGCTCAATACACGTCAAAAACTCTTCTAGAAGGCTCTAGAAGTGACCACAAGTAACTTTTTAAAGATGAAACTCGCGCCTTTTGACCTTTACAGGGGTACGCACCCAACCTTTAGCTTACAGAGCATACAAGTACGCAGGTACAATGTATTTGGAGTGCATACACGCAGGCGAGGTAGAGAGAACCTGCGTACCCAGAGATAAACATGTTTTTAAGTGACTTTCTCTCTTTTGAAGTTTTGACATGAAGAGCATAGGTATGGGGCTTGACAAAGAGGACAATATGGCTATTGATGGGGCCATATAAACTGCATATAGTCAAGGTGACAAATTTCAGTGTAACAGGCATCTCGACGCTGCTCATCGAGATGTTCCAAATGAAATGCTTTGGAGGTAGGGACATGCCGAGGACGACTTTCGATGATGATTTTTTTGCCTGGTGGGACCAAAAAACATCATAATCGACGACTACCCTTATGCTGGTATGGATTTTTGAGGAGATCTAGACTTGGTGTTGCCACCAAACATAGCATGGGGAGACATAGGTAACAATTTTTTAAGTTTTTATCAATTTTTAAGATTTCTTGTTTTTGTTTTTTAAATATGAAAATGAACTTAGAAATATTTTTGATGGGACAAAATACTGACAAAATGATCATGTTCTAGATGTGGGTCTAGTGAGACCAGATGGATTCCCGCGGAAGAGGTGCTGAAGAGGCAACTGCTGAGACAGAGAGGGTCTTATATGCAATCCAAAGAAACTTGGTGAGATTGACTCACTAGGTATTGATGGTAGCCATAAAGGACCTACTTGAGGAGATGTCGCACCGCGTGGTAGGAGTACCACGGGACTGGGTCCGCATACTTCAACGTGTGGCCAATGCAGTAGTTACCTTCTTAGCCACTCATCATGAGCCGGGTCGATAGATAGGCTGGACATGATTATGGGCATTTAGTCCCGACTTTGTATATTATTTTTTGAACACTTTATGTATACATGGGCAATTTTATGATATATTATATAATATATATATATATATATATATATAATATATATATATATATATATATTATATATATATATATATATATATATATAGTTCCATATTTTTTTATGTTTGTTTTTAACTTGATGAATGATTTATATGCCAATCTAATGCTTGATTAGCGATAGAATCTGTTAATGAATTTTCAAATTGTGGAATGTGCACATATGTAATATAAACAAATGATCGTTGCAACACCCTCACTCTCAAAAATTGGCGATATAAATAAGGATTCCGAACTCGATAAATGTTATTTAATTGTAACACTACCAGCTGTGAGTCAAGATACACTACCAACGAATCAATTCCATAAGAAATAACTTCGGATAGTAAATTAATAATGGCATATTATTCGGAAATATTGTTTGAATCAGGACCAATACATACTCCCCTTGACACCATCAACTAACCAAATGGATAATAAATCACCCAAGCTACAGAAGCAAGATTCTGAGTGTGCCGACTAGCACCATCGACGAATCCAAAATAGACTAAGTCATCCATCAACACCAGCCAAAGCAGATAAAATAAGTGTTGATATCACAAAAATTCTCAAAAAAAATGTACAAAAATACAAAATATACAAAGAAGCCATTCCTTGGCCGTAACCTAAGAAAAATACTTCTTGAGGTAGAGCCCATTTCGGGACTCCACCAACTTGTTCCCTTCAAAATTGACTAATTCATAAGCCCCTTTTTCTAAAACTCATTTTACTATAAAGGGACCATACCACATAGACTTGAATTTGCGTGCCCCCAAGGCGTCTTTATCTTGGTCATAGACCAAGACAAGGTTTCCTTCAGAAAATACCCGAAGAGAAACAACTTTATCATACTGAGTTTTAACCCTTTTCTTATGGGTCTCGTTTATTATGTCGGCATCTCGACGCTGCTCATCGAGATGTTCCAAATGAACTAGGCGCTCTTCGAGACTAGAGGTCTTTGGAAGAAGCTCAACAGCTAACTTAAGGGATGGAATTTCACATTCAATAGGAAAAATAGATTCCAGCCCGTAAACTAACTGAAAAGGTGTAAAGCTCGTGGCAGTCCTTACCGAGGTTCGGTATGCCCAGAGAGCAAGGTATAACATGATGTGCCAATTGGAGCGATTTTTGTTAATTGTCCTTTGCAGGATCTTCTTGAGGGACTTATTCACGGCTTCGACTTTCCCATTGGCCTGAGGATAATACAGAGATGAATGCTCCTGCCGGAAGCCCAACTTAAGAGCCAATTTGGTCATCAGTTGGTTCTGGAAATGACTGCCATGGTCAATGACAATCTCTCTTGGGATACCAAAACGTGAAATAATCTGATTGAAGAGGAACAATGCTGTTATTTCACTATCATTTTTATAAGTAGGCATGGCCTCAACCCACTTAGTAAAGTAGTCTACGACCACTATAATATACTTGTGATTCGTTGCTGAAGGTGGATTACAAGTGGTAATGTCAATGCCCCACTTCGTAAAAGGAACGATAGTGACAATAGGGAAAAGAGGAGCTGAATGCGCGCGCATATTCCGAGTATAGACTTGACAAGTGTGGCAATTTTTGACTGCTTCAATACAATCTTTGAAAATTGAAGGCCAAAAGTAGTCGGCACACAAGATTTTCTAGGCTTTTGCAAGCCCTGATAGATGACCACCACAAGTTCCACTATGGAAATCATTGAGTATAGATACTACTTCCTCCAAAGTTAAACAACGCCTACAGATTGAATCAACCCCTCGGCGATATAATGTATCACCAATGATAGCATAGTTCTTATCAAGGTGATGTAATTTTCAATGTTCATCCTTGGAGGAAGCATGCGGGAACTTCGAAGTTTGGAGATATATGATGATATCTCCATACCATGGATCTTGTGAAGATATGAGGAATAGATGTTCATCTGGGAAACTTTCCTCATAAACAATGTCTTCTTCACAAGGTAGCTCAGAAATTAATTCCGCAAAAACCAATGACTTTTTAGACTTGGTTGACAAGAACTCAAAATTGAATTCTTGTAAAATAACAATCCATCGATTGTATTTGCCCCCAATCACTCGCCTATTGAGGACAAACTGAAAAGGATTGATAGCCACTAAGACAAATGTTTTGCATCGTAGAATATAATGACGAAGCTGCTAGACAACATGGATAGCTTCCAAGGCCAATTTCTCAACAGGAAAATAACGTAGTTCAAGACCTGCCAACCCTCGACTCAAGTAGTATATCACATGCTCCATGAGAGCATCATCCTCTTGAACCAGAACCATACCTATGGTTGATTTTATCACCGCAAGATACAAAAGGAAATCTCTGCCATAATATGGTGGACTCAATAGTGGGGCAGAGATCAATGCCTGCTTCAAGGCATTGAAAGAATTTTGTGCAAATTCATCCCATAAAAATGGAACTCCTTTCTTCAGCAAACGCATAAATCCTTTAGTTATCTCAACGTAGTTTGCTATAAACCGTCTCAAGAAATTTGCCTTTCCTTGGAGACTTTGAAGTTGTCGGATGGAAGATAGGGGAGGCAACTGAATTATTGCCTCAACCTTGAAGGGATCAACTTGAATCCCCTCAGTTGATACAATGCATCCTAACAACTGACCAGATGTGACTGCGAAAATGCACTTTTTCGAATTCAACTGGATTTTGTAAAATCGACATCTCTCAAAAACTAACTGTAGGTGGTTGGGATGATCAATTCTCTTTCGAGAACAAGCAACTAAATCATCCAAGCATGCTTCAATGACATGCTTGATGTTGTGGAAAGCGTAAGACATGGCCGCTGAAACGTAGCACCAACATTTTTAAGACCAAAAGGCATCTTTTTGTATGCAAAGGTACCCTAGGGACAATTTAAAGTTGTCTTATGCTGGTCTTCTGGACGGATAGATTTTTTATTATAACCAGAGAATCTGTCCATGAACGAGAAAATTTCATTACGCGCACATTCATCAACTATCTGATCAATAAACGGTGTGGGGTAATTGTCTTTTGGACAAGCCTTGTTCAAATCCCTAAAGTCAATGCAGACTCGTATCGTTCCTTGGTTTTTGTCTACCAGAACTGGGTTAGAAACCCACTCCGTTAGAGGAAGGGGGTATATGAAACCCGCCTTTAGCAGCTTTTCTACTTCAGCTTTAATAGTTATTGCTTTCCTAGGATTGACTGGCCAAATCTTCTGACAAATCAGCTTGGCATTCTCATATGTCTTGATCTCATGTTGAACTATAAATGGATCAATACCAGGAATTTCCTCATAAGAGCAAGCAAACACATCTATAAAATATTTAAAGAGGTCGATGTAAATTTGAATCTCTTCAGGGTAACAACTGGCTCCAATGAAGACATTTTCTATAACGACAGGATTCCTAGAGATTTTTATAGGTACAGGTTTTGAGATAATCGACATATTACCTTCACCAAATAAATGTGTTGGAGCCAAAGGGTTTGACACTGTACAAACATCACTAGTAAGTAGATTGGAGAACCTGGATTCGACTTCCTGCAATGGTGGAAGAAAATATGATCGATGATGTAAATCTTCCCAAGGTCGGTCTATACCCGTCATCGCTTTTAAAATTGCTTTGTCAGATGGTAAAACTATATCTAAGAAATCCAAAGCAGAAGTAGAGTCAAGGGTCCAAGCTAGAGCCACATCACCATCTAACTCCTCTTCGGAAAAAGGAGTGGGATGGTTGTCTGCAGAGTTAACGAGAGATTGATAACTAAGCTATGCTGCGGACATGGGGAATGCCATTCCACCAACCTGGACTCCATCTAATGTGGTCATAGATGAAGGTAAGGTCCAAGGATCCAAAAGATAATGAGTTAAAAAGAACTCTTTCCGTGAAAGCCCCTTGGAGGATGAAATTGCATTGATTCTAGTTGTAGGAGCGGGAAGATCAAATATACCCATCAAGGAAGAGTACATCCATACTCCTAAATTCTCTATAGGTTGACAAGGATTATCCACCAATGGAATGGTAGAATCTGAAGTTGCATGGGAATCACCAGGAGAATAATCTAATTGATCAATTTTAACAATTCTCCCCTCGTGAGGAAAACAAAGGATGTGAAACAAAGATGAAACTATGGTGTTCATCTCATAAATCCAATTTCTTCCCAAGAGGAGGTTGTAATCCAAGTTGGCATCAACGATTTCTACCTCAATATTAACGACCTTTCCTCCAACACATATAGGAAAAGTCGGGATAATTCTGTGTGGCCTATGAGAATGACCATCAAATGCTGTTAAGAGAGTCAGTGAAGGAACAAATGAATGTGATCTAATGGCCTTCCAACATGACATGGAAATTACGCATGTGGAAGCTCCCTCATCTATAACTATCTGAAAAATATTGGTTTTCCGGTAAGTAGACTTTATCTGGAAAGCCATATGATGAGGAAGTCTCTTTTTGACATTGAGCATATCAAAAGTGAGTGCCAAAGAATTTTTTGGATCTACTGCCCTGATTGCCGAAAGCAAAGCACTTCTTTGAGAAGGAAATGGTTGGATTACCTCCAATGCAGACATAGCACATGGACTTTGAGCTAGATCTTCTACCATCGAGTAGTCCTGGGCTTCCCTAGCATTAGGGTTAATCATCGAGCACTTAGCGGAACCTTTCGGTATCTGAGGTATAGACTCAACATAGAGTCGCTCAATATGAAGCGGGTCTGAGGTTTCAGGAACAAATTTTGCCTTAGATGTTTCCGTTTCACCGTAATCGCGTGCGCATGTGGCAACGTCGACATGTGAGTTCATCATATACACATTTGAGGAATTTTCCCCTTCCTAGTTGCCCCCTGCGGAGGTACCAACATTCAACTTCGCACCAGCAAGTAATTGCTACCCTTGGGGAAACGGGTTAGTAAGGATAGCTTGGGAACTAGAGGACCCTTGCTGCACTAACAAGCACTGAGCATCCCAAATCTTGGGGTAGAGGTGAGTCAAATGGTCTCCATTGCATAACTAGCATGGAAATTTAACTTTCTTCTTAGAATATTTTCTACCCTCACCGGCACCATTGTCGAGCTTGTTCGCATTACCCTTCTCTTCCAGATTCTTCTTCTTACCTCGTCCCTTCTTCTTCCTATCGGATTGTTGATTTCCTTTGGGGTTATAAGCCTAGACGATGTTAATGGAGGTAGTTTGGGAGGGCGAAGGTGTAGACGATGTTGCATGGTTAGAAGAAGCAATTTGTAAAGAAAACTGCTGCAATTGGTTCAAAAGGTTCACCGCATTTGCGTCAATTGATCCAACCATACCACCGGCGTGAGAGCCAAGCTTCGGTTTGGCTAAATCAAATTTGGATCTAGGAGTGTCAGGTAAGATTTTTTTGAAGAGTCCCAGACTAAGAATATATCAATTCTAATTACTAGGCTCGAAAAATTGTGTGCTCTTCTGAATAAACACCAGAAAGAGAAACATCCTTAGAGATTTTAGGTTGTAAAGATTTTAAAAACCATTTGAGATGGAACTCTAGTGGAATTTTGGCTTTGATAAGCCTCTTTCTCCATGTCCATTCCTGGATATGATCCGAAATGTGAGTTTCCATGTCTTGATGAAAATTGGCTAGAAGTTTAGTTTCAGCTTCATAATAGACAAGAAACTGAAAATGGTTTAAGAAAATATTAGCCAAATCAACGAAAGAAGTAAAAGTGCCCCCTTGCGACTCTATATACCATTTGGCCACATTACCCATTAAGGTGTGCTGAAATAACCTCAACCTGACTGAATCATCGATCAGGGAGTTTGATGAGCACCATAAATGGAACGTGGTCACATGGTCTCCCGGGTCTTTACCATTCTTCCCTTCTAATTTTGGAATATCCGATGGAAGTTTAGTTGGGACTGGAGGCTAAGTTAGATTGTACCTAATTGGATCATTCGTCAATTTAGTCAAGTCTGGTAGATTAAGCGTGGCCAGAAGAGGAAGTCGTGGAGGACCTTGGGGATTCCATTTGGACTGGGTGGGGTTCCCATAGGTCTGAAAAGAATGACTTGGATTTTGAAAGGGACTAGGTTGCCCGAAGTAGCTTATAGAACCTACTACACCAAAGGGTGATCCTTGTGGTCCAACAAAACTTGCAGTTTGACCAACTCCAGTTGAAAATCCTTCGTAACCAGTAAAGTTACCCCCTAACGAAGTATTGAAAGGAGCTAGCAGCCCCTGATAAGGGTTCCAAGCATTAGCAAAGGGTGAAAAACTTTGAAATGAATTAACTGAGGAATATGGCACATTCCCTTGTTGGCTGAAAAACTGATTCCCAGCTCCTATCCCACTAACCACAGGGTTTGTCCAACTTTGAAAGGGGTTACCACCTTGACTTATGAAAGGAAAAAGAATAGACCCTACTGTTAGATTGGAATGTGTTATATGACCACTTCCAAATGGGAAACCTTGAAAAGAAGCCTATCCACTCATCATGGATGTGGAGGCGGTTGATGGTATATTCAACGGAATTGAAGGAATACCTTGAGAGGGCATTCCAAAAGGGAAAAATCCAAAACTGGATGCATTAGCTTGAGAAATTCCACTTGTTGACAGAATTGAAGTAGACCCAAATAAGGAAGTGTTGGGAGTGTTAGAAGGGATGGAAATAGTCCCCCGCCCCTTGCACAGATATGGGAGTCTGCATGCTCGCAACACTCATGGTGGATGCCATGCTTACAACAGTGGTCATCAAAGCGATAGATGTGTGTGGACCTTGGCTTGAAGGCCTGTGAGTTGGAGTTCCAACGTATAACAATACATCTCGATGATCAGGAGGGAGAGGAGAATTCGAAGCCGCTACCGAATCTGAAAGCTCTTCTACTTCAATACTATCTTCTGACTGGAAGAGGACTTGAGAAAGAACTAGTGTGTTCCTCTCTAACTCTATGGTAGTACTAGGTCTATCTTGTGAACTAATACCCCCAAGCAGAGTATCAATTTCCAATGTGCCTACTGCCACTGGTTGAAAACCACTGGTAGAATCGCTCCTACACATTCTAGGAGAAGGCTCTAGACTCGTAAGTGAAAGCCTACGAAGTCTCCGAGACTGTCGAGATGGTCGTTCAGCCACTTTGAATTATTTTTATAAGATCTACTTGAAGACTCAAGAAAACTAAAAGCTAGGCTGACTTGGAGCACAGAACACACACTAAAAAATGTCCCTAAAGAGATCAGGAATCAAACAACTTCCTAGTATTTCCGTTCTAGGTGATTAGGATCGGACACCAAAATACAAGAAAGTTAATAATAAGGGCCTTCCGAAAATAGACTGGGGTAATTACACCCCAGGTCTACTAGTGAAGGTATCAGAGGTAGTTACATTGACCTCCAGACAACAACCTTTACCAGTGCAAGCCCCCAAGCTTCACAAGGGTGCCACGGGATTCCCCTCCACAACCACCTATGTGGATCCATAGGATAGGCAACTAAAGACACCGACTCGTATTAGAGGCTGGGCGAAATAGTTGTGAGGTAGGATCTGACAAGTAAGAGAGGGGGTATCTCTTGTCCTTATCTTCACAAATCTTTGTGCTTAACTCCCAGTCATGGAGCTTTCCTAGTCTCCCTAACACTATTGGATTTCACTCTTTAATTAGACTTCTATGTTTTACAATTTAGAGTGGCCTTGGAGAGTTTACTCTCCTCTCACCTAATCCAAGGACCTAAATAAACCTAAAAATTGTTGGTGAATTCTGGTGACAATACAAAAAGTTCTAGTTTATTTTATTAAGCACTTGAATTTAAGTGGTTGTCTTTTAAGTGAAAGGTACAATATGGAAATGAAACCAATGGTGTTTGTATGACGCAAAATAAATTAATGAAAAACTAACTTATATGAAATGCAATCATTTGTTCTTCGATGAAAAGAAATTTCTACTTGGGTTCTAAGAAACTTCTATAAAGCAAAAACCTTTTTATTTTCTTTTCTTATACCACACTTCACACTCACAAAAGCTAAAAAGACTATTGATCCTTTAATAATGCAAAACTATCCTAATGCAAGGTGTACATGATAATGCAAGATCCTAGTTTACTCTAAAAAAAACGAAAGCAATTGTTTATAACTTATTAATAAGCCAACTTAAGTGTTTGAAAAGAATACAAATTTTGAATACAAAATCTTCTCCAACAAGAAGGACTAATAAAAAAGATCACAAATCACTTTCAAAAAATCAAAAGAAACCAAAATCAAACTTGGAAAAAGAAGACAAAAACAATGTTTTTTAAGGACTTTTCTTTTTCAAGAAGTAATGAAAACAACACTTCGAAAGCACTCTATATGCCACCAAAGACTCAAAGACTGAAAGAAGAGCACAAGGAAACTTTGCAAGTTACAAATTCGATAATGAAGGAAAACTTGAACAAAAAGGGCTTCAACTTGTACTAATCGACCAAAACAACAACAAAGATCTTTGAGAAATTGACCAAGAAGTCGGGAAATAAACACTTTCAAATTCATCAAAAAGAAACTTTCAAAAAGCAATTGTCATGCGGAAAGAGTTATTTTTGCGGACAAACCTAACCTCCCTAGGAGTCTAAGACTCTCTAGTGACAAACAAGACAAACAAGAGCAATCCTTCTCTAAACATACATTATTCCATGAGAAACCAAGTGTTGTTTGATCCTACCTCAAATCCAACGCTTGTTGTAGCAGTCCAGCCTTGCTGATCCAGATGAGCTCCTCCTTCACTTTAAGACCTGCATACA